>JAHPZR010008209.1:0-32500 GCA_019787425.1 Platygyra sinensis
TTTGCGAGATGTTATTGTCTAAAGTGTTCCAAAGATCCTTGCTGAAAAAATTATATAGCTGGTTATAATTGACACAAATCGTCCATTCAAATGGAAAATGCTCTTTCTTTAACCAAATGATTGTTCAGAGTTTCTATGGCGCACCGCTCACATTAATTAGTAATTTTTTACTTCAAGGATAGTTCTGTGTTTCGGCACGCATCGGCAAGTCAGTTTTTAAGCGAAAGAATCGTATGTAAGTTAACTTAACGTTAATTCCAGTTATTACTCTGGGATCAGGAATGAAACATAAGAACTCAAAGTATTAATTTTTTTATTTAACTTACAATGTTATGAAATTGAGAAAAAATGCACCAATTGACAAAGACTACAACTGGCTATGATCCAGGACTGTTTTCCTATTGCGTAATAGGCGTTGATGCTTTTCGGCATTCGCACCATAGAAGTTCCTGCTGTGATAAGGAGGCTGGAAAAAACCTAGAAACAATTTCCTTAATCTTAAAAATTTTCTCAGGATTTAGGGAGCTTGCCCCTGACTCCCCTAAACATTGCACCCGCAAAGTTCACTGGGTGTGAACCTATGGCGAAGCAACTGAACAGAAAAGTTCCTCTCCGAAGTTGACCTTGACCATAATTGAAAATATGACGTCGTCATCAGCTGACTGAGAAGGACAGGCAGAAGGAGAATCTAGTTCTGGGGCAGACAGCGTCTGTACTGCTGGAACTGGTGGAACTGAAGTAACTGGAGTAACTGTAGTAACTAGAGTAACCAAGGAAGTAAGGGCTGGTACGTTTGGCTGTTCAGGGGACCTGGAAAGGACTGCAATTAACGCATCAAGGCGTTCTTGTGTTTGCCGCTGTTGTTCAATGAGCTGTTTCTCACGCTCGCAGATTTCTTTCAGATATCCAAGAATTTCTGGTTGGTTGTCTGGTAATGCAGTGAACAAACTTCAATGGACTGAGGACACTTCCTGTAAAGGACTGCATGCCACTCTGGTAATCTGCAGAGTTTACTGACGTAGTTTACTGACACTGATACACATTTGATTATACAGATGAAAGTCTCCTTCTGACCACTCTAATAAGCGACTAGCTCACATTATGACCACTGATACACTGTTTATGTCTCAAACCTGACTGTGTTTGAATTGATATTCTTTGTTGTAACTGAACAGTCTTGCAAAAATTGAATCCTGTAGGCCAATCACAACCATTTTTGGGATTTAACCAGCTGATCTTAGCTTTTAAAGGGAATGTCCACTAGGACCGAGCCAGTCGTGGCACATGATGAAAAATCAAAATTTTTCATATTCTTCCCAGAGATAGCCTATGGTAAGCCTAGAAACGTGGTGTGATTTTTTTCTTGAAATATTTTTTTAAACCCGCTAAAAAATCAAAAATCCGTTGTGGTCCCACATCTGGTCAAAAACACGCAAAATTCAGTGACTAATACCTTATCATAAACTTCGCTCTGGTTAATTGCCATCAAAATAATACTCCAGTTTGAGCCTGGAAATTTATTTTTGAGGAGTTTACAAGTCTTTTGAGGCCAATTATACTTCCGTTGGTTAATTTTCAAGGCGACGACGAGCCGCTTAAAATCACCAAAATTCACTTCCTAAAAATTCTTAATTATGCACACTTTTTCAATCGGCAAATTCGCTACCCGGTAAAACACCAAAACACCTAAGATTGTGACGTTTCGAAAGACAAAATGTTAGTGTAAAAGCTGGTATAAAAATTATTTTCGGGCTTTACATCAGCGCTGAGTACTAACGCTGTCAAAATCGTGATAATCACAGCACTAACCTGCTAGAAAACGAAAACAATAGGCAAGTGCCTGTGACCAGATAATCAAAAGGAACCTGAAAATGTCTTCTTGAATTTGATTTCCTCGGTATTTGGACGTAAACTATGGTAGAAAAGTCATGTTTAGCTCACCTTCTGTAATTACATTCAAGTATTAGTGCTGGCGTATTCAGAATCCTACACGATAACCATTGCGATGAGTGGAGTTCGATAAAGTTCATCCTCCTTACTGACATTCAATCAATGCCTCCAAGATAATCCACCCCATTCCTAACCTCATTGCTAGCCCTTGTTCTTAAACAACAATCCATAAAAGTAGTGAAGCCTTCCAGCGTCAGTCCCTTGCTTGCTAAAACGAAATACTCACGTGCTGTTCCAATCCTTGCGCATGTTGCATGCTGAAATGGTAATTTTAGCGTCCGAAGTGGATCTAATTTGTCTGTCACGCAATAGTCACTTGAAGGGATTTTTGTCACGCATTGCCAAAAATGGTTAAAAAGAATAATAAATAGAAAGATTCAATGAGTCGTTCAAAGCAAAAAAAAATATTTTAAAGCCAAAAGGATCCAAACGTGACCCGTAAAATATGGCGCGGAAATTTCCCGGCGGAGAAACTGTGCATTTATGTGTTCTGGGCTCGGAAGGGGGTTGGGATTACTCCGCTATATGGGCTATCAGAGGTATGGGTGGTCGCAAAGGGTATGGCTTTTGGGCTGTTTATGTCTAAAAAAGGTGTAAATTTTATACACATTGGACTGAAATAGGGTGTGTTTTTCACCCTGGCTTGGCACTAGGCATTTTGTTTACAATCATGACTCAATCAGTTTAAGGTCTGGGTCAGGAATTTAAAGTAGAAATATGGTTGGACAGGTATATTTTGTTTTATCAAGCTGAACTTTTCCCTGATTATAAATCTCGGCGTCCTGCCGTGCCCTAACATGCTACTTTGACCACGAAACATGTCACGTGATTATTTTGTTAAAATTTGGTAAATCGGCGAATTGGCGGCAAATTTTTAAGTCTATTGATCAATAAATGAGCGTTTTCGCCGCAAATTGAAATTATCTACCTTGCTACGTCTGGAATGATCTTCCTTGATTTCGATTTTAGAAGATATAAATGATCAAAAGTCGATTTTAATTAAAAAAGACGACCTTTTACCCTATTTCTATTTTTTTCTGTGAGAAGAGGGACGTTCATTCCAAACGTGAGAGGATGAAAGTAATTGACCTACGTCTAAACCGCGTTATTGCAGGATGATATTACTAAAAGCCTCCACCAATTTCTTAAATAATGGCTTTTTTGCGCTTAACGTCACGTGGTATGTCACGTGACCCCTCAGAAGTACTAATTCTACTTTAAAATGTTCACGACGTTGCCAAAAATGTACAACTGGACGTGCTAATTAGAATTCGACAAAAAAGGTTACAGGAGCCATTCTTGAGATACAAACCCATAAATCTGAAATAAAGGGTGTTTAAAATGGGTTATTCTTTTGTAATAGTAATCTTTAACGTCACAAACTTGCTTGAGAGGCGGGTGGCCACATGCCGGATCGAGCGGTCCGGGTTTGAGCTCTGGCCTGGGGCCGCCTCGCGTTGTGTTCTTGGGCAGGTCATTTTACTCTCACAGTGCCTCTCTCCAGCCAGGTGTATAAATGGGTACCGGCAAACTTAATGCTGGGGGTAACCCTGCGACAGCCTGGCATCCAATCCAGCGGGGAGTAGAAATACCCCCAGTCGCTTCATGCTGCAGAAACCGGGATAAACTCCGGCCTGATGAGCCACTAGGCTCGTATTCAGAGTGAACTCTACTTTACAACTAGAAACTAATCTTTATCCATCGAAAGAGAAATTCTGAAAAATGTGCAAACCGTTATGAGCTGCTGCGTACATAAGTACAATGCGAAAACAAACCATGCCTCCGTGGGATTCATCTCGTCATAGAGATAAAAATATTCTCAAAAAGCTGAAAGACTAAGTTCACGCCATGAAATGTCTCCGTCTTCTAAATATAAGTTTTTGCAATGAAACGAGGTAAATGGATAAACATTTTTTTGTTTTTTGTACACTCAGTACATGACAATTTGATCAGTTTTCTCACTTCTCGCGTGGCGCGTGACACAAAGCACGTAATCGATCGGCTTTACACCGCTAGGTTAAAAAATTAAGGCTATGTTCTGAGAGAAATGCATGAGTAGTTTTAGCGTATGGATTACATCACATCAGTCATTTTTTTTTTCTGTTTGAAATCATTGCATGGTTTTTTTTTTTTGCAGAACTCCGACACTGAACCGTAAGACCACAAAATAACGTAAAAGAATGGCTGTATGAAAATGTAAACAAACAATTCCTAGCAAAAAGTGTGATTTGCATTGAGAAACCCACTGCAATGGAAAATGAACTTGCTTAAAACGAATAAGTACCAGTTTTGTTTTCCATGTTAAAATCATTGAAGAGGAAACTTCTGTGCACATAATGTTGTAGATGGGATAAAAATCAAACGTTATTGCAGCTGTATAGGCGCTAGTCCATTGTCACAGTTTGACTATGATTGAATTGCGCGATATCTTTTCGTTAGACAACCATTCAATTTGAGCAGTTTTCGTGCGATTTCTGGCCCTGCGATATATTTTACGGTTCACGTTCGGATTCTTTAAAGTTTTCCGTATCGCTAACCGCGTGAAGGGTCGCAGAGGTATGTTGTCATAGCTTTCAAATAAAAATTGTTTGCTTTGAACGTCTTATTAAATCTCTTGATTCAGTTTTTGGCAATGCGTGACAAAATCCCATCAATTGAACATTACGTGACATAGAAATGAAGTCCAACATCAAACGCCATATTTACATTTCGACGAGAAGAGAACATAAGGTTTTCTCTTTACAAGCAAGAGACTGACGCTAGAAGGCTTCACTACTTTTATGGATTGCTGTTTTAGAACAAGGGACAGAAAGGTGCTGGATTTTCTCGGATTCATTGGTTGAATGTCAATGAGAAAATGATGTACTTCCCCGAACACCACGCGCAGCAATGGTTATCGTGCTTGTAGGATTCTGAATATGCCAGTACTTAAATGTAATGTTTCACAGAAGGTAAGCTTAAACATGACTTTTCTGCCATAGTTTAAGTCCAAATACCGAGGAAATCAAATACAAGAAGACATTTTCAGGTTCCTTTTGATTATCGAATCCCAGACGCTTGCCTATTGTTTTCGTTTCTAGCAGGTTAGTGTTGTGATTATCACGATTTTGACAGCGTTAGTACTCAGCGCTGATGTAAAGCCCGAAAATAATTTTTATACCAGGTTTTACACTGACATTTCGGCTTTCGAAACGTCAAAATCTTAGGTATTTCGGTGTTTTACCGGGTAGCGAATTTGCCGATTGAAAAAGTGTGCATAATTAAGAATTTTTAGGAAGTGAATTTTGGTGATTTTAAGCGGCTCTTCGTGACCTTGAAAATTAACCCACAGAGGTATAATTGGCCTCAAACGACTTGTAAACTCCTCAAAAATAAATTTCCAGGCTCAAACTGGAGTATTATTTTGATGGGGATTAAACAGAGCGAAGTTCATGATAAGGTATTAGTCACTGAATTTTGAGTGTTTTTGACCAGACGTGGGACCACAACGGATTTTTGATTTTTTAGCGGGTTTAAAAAAATATTTCAAGAAAAAAATCACACCACGTTTCTAGGCTTACCATAGGCTATCTCTGGGAAGAATATGAAAAATTTTGATTTTTCATCATGTGCCACATATTTTTGATATGGCTCGGTCCTAGTGGACATTCCCTCTTAACTCTTTACAGTACCGCTCAGATATACGTTAACCAAAAAACGCGCATAATACGCGAATAAATATACGCGTATGTGCGCATAAATATACGCGTATGTGCGTATAAGTATTCGCATATGTGCGTATAAGTATACGCGTATGTGCGTATAAGTATATGCGTATGTGCGTATAAATATACGCGTATGTGCGTATAAAAATGCGTATATACGCACATACGCATATACGCGTCTGTTCATTAGTATTTATGAGCTGGCTTATTGTCTTTCTATTGCTACATGTAGAAGAATACATGTACATGTAGCTTGGCAGCACTAAAAAACTACACGACTGCGAACTACATGAAGACGTCTCCCGATACGTTGTTGCAAGTGTATACGAGTTAGATAGAAAGCATGTGCTTATCGAAAAAAACGGGTTATCCTTTTCAAACTGAATTTTTATGAGCAGAGGAGATGTTTTTCATCACTTACCAACACTACATCCATCGCAACGGCTTTGGAATGCGTTCAAAATAAATTCAATACCGGTGCATCGTATTTCAGCAGAATCAACAAAGAAGCCCGCTTGTGAATAGCGTTCTGAATACGAACCCACACAGGATGCTTCTTTTATGGCTTACACTATCGTTATGGCTTACACTATCGATAAACAAGTTTTCCTCAGAAACTTTCCCATTCATTACACCGATACACGTCAAAGAAGTTCTACCAGACCATTTTCGTTTTGCGTTACCTGTCACGCGACTACGTGTTGTTCCCGGACTCAGGTCTGACTCGTGTGCAAATTTTGATGAATTTGGTTCGACTCTAGTTTAGTTATTTGTATTAAAAATCGATGGTCACGATAACTAAATCTCAACGATCTGTGTCAAATATACTGGAGATATAATTTTTTCGACATGGTCTTCGGAACGCTTTAGACAATAAACATCTCGCAAGCGACATGCCGGCGCATGCAAAACAAAGAACTTTTCCTTGAAGTAAAAAATAACTAAATGTGGCAGCGCGCCATAGAAACTTTGATAAACAGTTTTTTCGTCAAGCAAAGAGCATTTTACTGTTTGAATGAGTGATCTGTGTCAAATATAACCGGAGATATAATTTTTTCGACAAGGTCTTCGGAACGCCGCTTCAGACAACAAACATCTCGCAAGCGACTTGCCGACGCGTCCGAAACACAGAACTTTTCCTTGATGTAAAAAATAACTAAACGTGGTGGCGCACCATAGAAACTTTGATAAACAATTTTTTCGTCAGGCAAAGAGCATTTTACCGTTTGAATGAATGATCTGGGTCAAATATAACCGGAGATATAATTTTTTCGACGAGGATCGTTCTTAAGCTAAGAACGCTAAATTCTTGCCGACACGTGCCGAAACACAGATTTTCCCTGTAAAAAAAATTAAAGTTCACGTGTTAAAATAGGGACTGCAAGCGTCTGTTTCGATTTTTTCCCCATTTTTGGTACCTTATGATCAAGCAAGTGTCAAAGAAACGGTAGTTTGTCGGAGAATTTGCGAAGTGAATTCGGCATTTGCAAATTTCGCTTTGAAGAACCGTCCAGATGATTCACGCGTTTAGATGCCGAGTTTTAAAGTAATATATTTTGCTTTTCGGTCTGATTCATCAACAGCAAAAGATAAAGCAGAAGAAGTGCTTCTTCTCGTTATTCAATAAATACATGAAGCGATGCGGCGTGCGTGTTTGTAATATGATCACATTAGCTTTGTGGAATATGTTAATTTTCTGTTGTCGGCTCGTCGCTTTTTTAGACTCTTTCTCTTTCACAACAGAGAAACACAAAGAAAAGTTTTCGTCCTGAATAACAAAGACACATCAGACGCGCATGTATATGCGTATATACGCGTGTAAATATACGCGTATGTGCGTATAACTATACGCGTATATGCGTATAAATATACGCGTATGTGCGTATAACCATATGCGTATGTGCGTATAATCATACGCATATGTGCGTATAGTTATACGCGTATGTGCGTATAAAACGCGTCTGAGCAGTTAACGTATATCTGAGCGGTACTGTAAGTGGGCACTCAAAGATTCTGATTGTCATTAACG
The DNA here is from genome assembly GCA_019787425.1 of Platygyra sinensis. Lineage (NCBI taxonomy): Eukaryota > Metazoa > Cnidaria > Anthozoa > Scleractinia > Merulinidae > Platygyra > Platygyra sinensis. The sequence continues at coordinate 7,684 of JAHPZR010008209.1, forward strand.
GACAAGTTTAAAGTAAAACATTCTGTACACTAATTGATCAAGAACCAATATACTACAGGTGTATAATAACACTGCCCAATAATTTTTGTTGAAAACAATTTGCACTTAATAGTTGAAAGTGATTAACTGTTGGACAAAGAATATTAGTCTTAGCTTTATGCCAAAAGCTCTGGTAAGCAACCAAGCCTAAAGTTTCCTTGGGTGCTCACTTACATGAGCTCATTCATAGTAGGCAACAAGCTGTAATTGTATTCTATTTTTCTTTTTATAACACTGTAAAATTAATGTTTGTGTGAGTTTAAATTAAAATTGATTGATAAAATTGATTGGTTTGATCACTTGTTTGAATTAACGAGGTGGTCCCCTACAAGAGCTTTGACTGTAATTTCAATTGATTCTTCTTTCATGTGTGGTTTATTTCTCTTACATGTAATCCCAATTTTTAGAAATGTAAGGATTTAAATGTAATGAACACCAGGGCCATATTCTACAATTAATTTTTTGGAACCAGACTCCAGTGCAACAGTTATCTTGCTTACCTGTGTGTTATCTTCCACAGCTGCTTGCGAGTCTGATAAAAGTCTTTGAAGGTTTGCCAGCTTGTTTTCAAGCATTTGTTCTCTATAGAGTGCATCCTACAGAAACATGAAGACTGGTTAGATAAATTAAATTTATGATTTGACATAAGTGCATAGCGTACTTTAAAACAGTCACAAACCTGCAAATATTGAGATAACTGCCACATTTCCTGAGCTTGGATGCCATTTTCATTCTGCTTTGAGAAAATAAGAGCCTAGGTTAACTGCGATCTTGGAAAATGTAATGAAGAATAAACTAACTCAGTGAAGATGGAAACAGAGCTTCAAAAGTACTTTCTGTAGAGCAGATCATAACTAAAAAGCCTCTCCTTGAGACAATACGTGGATGCGTCCTGTAAAATTCAATCTCTCTTGAAATTTCATGAAACCAAAATGTTGTAAGCAGCAAAGAGCAATTTGTTTAATTTGAGAGTTAATTAAAAAAAATGTTTAAAGGAACAGTCTATTTAAATGCCGCTTCTACTTTGGTAGAAAAAAATTTTATTAATAGCTCCATGTACAAGAATCTCTTTAATACAGAGTGTCATATTTGAAACAATTCAACTGTTACATTTTTGACATTTCTAACATACCAATGCAAACAAGCTTCTTGGAACTCCACCTCTGTTAAAATGAAATGATAATGATATAGTCACTGTACTGAGCTACATTGTACCCAGTATATTAAAGCTAAAGAGTGCTACATGCATAATATAACCAGTAAACATGCAGAAAACTAAGTTCTGTACATGTTTTAAATAAGTTTTTGAAATCAGTCCTAAGAAAATACACTTGCTGATTGTTTAACAATTGGTTCATGCTTTAGCGTGCACTATTGAGTTATGGAGCACGCGGGAAGTTTGGAGAGCACGAAAGAAGTGTAAGAGTTGCCCGAGGCGTAGCCGAGGGCAACTCTAGCTTCTTGAGTGCTCTCCAAACTTCCCAAGTGCTCCATAACTCGATAGTGCACAGCTAAAAGCATGAACCAAGTGTCTTTCTGTCAAAATTGCATTTCACCCTCGAACAGTGAAGCGAATCGTGATGGCACCAATGCCGAGTCTCCTGTTCTGTTGTTTTTCTCTTTTTCTGCCTCATTTAAGAACTCCAGCCCAAGAGAAAAGGTCGGAAATTGTCTTTGTTTTGGGACTGGTGGGTGGAGTCTCTGTTTCTATCCATTATTGTCGCGAAATATCTGAATATTTTTCCCCACGCTAACAATGGCCGCTCGCGCGAAAAAAAAATTTTCTGGCAAAGTGATTTGCTCACGCCATCAGCGCGAGAGTGCACTATCAAGATTTGGAGCACGCGTACGTTACTGAATTTGATTGCGTGGCTCTGCTAGCTATGTTATAATTTAAAACAGTCTTTCTATAATGTGATGGAAACACAGAACTAGCATGAAGTTGAACTGTTGACATACAATGTAATGATGGTGACAGCAAAGATAATTTACATTTTGATGATCAAAGTTAACAAGTTGTTTTCCCTTTTGTCGTCGCTGTGTTTTCTAAGAGAACTAGAAAACATGTTCTCTGTGTTTCTATTGAGTCATAGAATCACTCGTGAAGTTTGGAAGAACTTGAAAAAAGCTGTGGAAATACTCGCCTGTGGCTCGCCTTCACACAGCATTATACTCGTTCTCCCAAACTTCCACTTGTGTTTCTATCTAACAATTAGATTATGAGCTCGAGATTTCTATCGCGTGATAGTTGACGAGGGCGCAGCCTGAGTCAACTATCGCGCAATAGAAATCGAGAGCAAATAATCTAATTGTTTTAGTATAAATCTACTAGTCGTTCAAAACTTAATCTAAATCCTCTTCTCGACACTTCGAAAACGCCAAGAAATGGCCGTCATTTTGTTAACAAGCACACACTGTTACGCTACTCACTATCTATCACAGAATAGATGGTGAGTAGCGTAGCCAATCAGAGAATGGCATTCGTGATAGAACACTAGTAGATTTATACTAATTAATAATTAGACTATGAGCCCGAGTTTTCTACAAGCAGATAGTCAAATTCACGGATTCACAATAGACTACGGTAAATTTATACTAAAACTCGATAGAAACATGGTACATGTTTTCTATTTCTTAAATAACATACAAATTGGAGGTCAGAGATTAAAGAGCAATATGTGGTAAGGAGCCAGGGATGTAAGTAAGGGCCATAACCTATAACACCTGCTATGGTGTTATGGGTGAACTTGCCTATACTGTAGTTTATACAATACACTCAAATGGTAACATGTGAAGATCAAAGCCTCATGTACAGGTGATTCAAAACTTAATGACAGCCTTGGGGTGCAAAGCCTGATTAAACAATGTACATATTCTCGGTTTTACCCAGTCATGTGATCAAAACTAAAAAACGTAATCACTATATAAAGTCAAGAATCTGGGATATGATAGATGATTGATATATTAACAACATCGACAAAAATCAGGTCTTTACTGTTTTTCATTCGAGCGTTATATGCAGAAGTGTGTCACCCAAATTTATAGACCTTTGTATGGAGATGCAATGCTTGTGTCCTTCTGAGAGCACAAATATGGCGACCGTTAAGTAACAGAAACATCTGTCACTGAGTTTTGCTATTGAAACGGATAATTAGTGCTCTAGAGATCCTATACATTGAAATAAATGCTTCTTCTAAGCAAGCACTGTTTAGTTAGCAAAAACTAAAGCGATAACTCATCTTTTGACCTACGCGACAGCCTTCTTGGGTTGCCACTTTCGTGTCACGCAATGCAAAAGCTTGGAAATTCAACCATGCTCTGTTACAAAAGGAAGAACTCTGTCGAGCTAAAACATTGTGAAACGTCAAGGTCCTATAGGGTCTTTTATCTGATGGAACTGAAACCTCATAAGGAAAGGTAATTTTTAATTTTGGAATATGATGAAGTCACATGAAAACCGAGAATTTACGTAAATAACACTGAGTCACAAACATGCTTGGTTTCCAACATTATTTTACTTTGTTATTATACTTACTTTGTTGCCTCTTTTCCATCAGGAAGGAACAGTGTTACTGTGGCTACAATACAGCCATGGGTAACTGTATACCAGGAAATAAAAAAATAGCACTTAGATTGTGTAGGTACAGTACCTACATCTGTAAACAGAAGCACCAATGCTGTCCAGTTGTTGAGGACAAGAAACTTGTCATTCTCAAATATTTAGAGGAGCAAACTAAGACTTGTCCAGGGCGACCAAAATTTGAAAGCCACTCATTCCAAGGCTAAGCTAGAATTCAAAGTTTTTTTTAGCCCTATTTGAGAGTGAAGTGATATACATGTATGAATGTCGTCATGTTCTCCTGTGAGAGATTCCTTCCCAGAAATTACTTGGTTCACAATACTTGATGTTTTTTGCCCTTTACCCTAATGCTCACAGGTTCAAAAAGATTTAAACTTTTGCATTCAAGTGCAATCTATAAGGGTAAAGTCTGCATACGAGCCAAGTGGCCCATCAGGCCGGAGCTTATCCCGGTTTCCTTAGCATGAAGCGACTGAGAGTATTTCTACTCCCCCCTGGATGGGATGCTAGTCCATCGCAGGGTTAACCCCCAGCATTAAATTCGCCGGTACCCATTTATACACCTGGGTGGAGAGGGGCACTGCGAGAGTAAAGTGTCTTGCCCAAGAACACAACACAATGTCCCAGGCTAGGGCTCGAACCCGGACCACTCGATCCAGAGACGAGCGCACTAACCATGAGGCCACCGTGCCTCCCACAATCTATAAGGAATCTATAAGGACAATGTAAATAATGGAGAAGCATTCTCAAGTCAAAATATTCAGAAAAAGAATTTTTTTGAGCCCCCAACAGGAGTCAAACTGATGACCTTCCAGAATACCAGCTGGATGCTCTAACCACTGAGCTATAGGAGGCTCATCGTGAGCAAGGTCATATACTAGGTTCTTATGTATGTGACACAAGTCCTGCTATACTGCAAAGCTCAACATGTCATTAATTTTATGAGCTCAGTGGCTAGAGTGTCCAACCGATATTCTGGAAGGTCATGGGTTCATCACTCCTGTGGGGGTCAGAAAATTCTTTTTCTAAGTATTTCAACTTGAGAATGCTTCTCTGTTATTTACAATTTATCCAAGTTATCAATCCATTTATCATTTATTTACATGGACAATGTACATGCACATTAGCTTGAAGTTAAAAGGGTAAACACACAATAGTCTAACTTATTAGCTAGCAAACCTTTTTTCGAGTTTTCCACAACATCTACTCCAAACTGCACAATATCACCAGATTTAATCTCCTTAGGTTCACTCTCTTCTGAACCTTTACTGAGTCGCACGTTGTTAACAAAAGTTCCATTGCTACTTTTAGTGTCTTGTAAGAAAAACTAGAAAAGAAACATATAATTTATTATCTATACAGTGCATCACATTGTCAAATCACAAAAGATCACTTGATAAGAAAAACAGCAAAATTTAAGATACAGCTGCAGGTTCCATAAACCAATAATATTCAATGACAAACTTAAAATTACAGTCAAGCTCAGTTAAGTGTCTTTGCAATAATAAAAGCTACACTGCACATGTATGTAAGTACAAAATTAGGAAAAAATTACAGTCAAGCTCAGTTAAGTGTCTTTGCAATAATAAAAGCTACACTGCACATGTATGTAAGTACAGAATTAGGAAATTACATTCATTGTACATTATATGGTCTCAGACCAAGCTCACAATTTCTTTTAAATTGAGACTTGTTCAAAGTCTCAAATATTAATTGGATTAGTGTTTTCCTTCACATGATAGGGAGGTTGAAAGATTGCCGAGAACTTAAGCGGATTTGTGGTTTTTGCATGATGTTATGGCTCTCAGATTTGGTCTGAAAAATTATTTACTTATGATTTTGCTACACACAGGGATCAATGTAAGTGTAGTAAATGAATGCAAGTGTCTCTAATATCATTTTTAATTGTAACATGTATATCACAATCAAACGGAGGCATGTATTAGACACATGTCGGTCAATGCTGACGAAATGGAATTTAGGGACAAACATCAGACATCTGTTTAGCAAGGGTTTAATTGGGGTTTTTTATTTTTTTTTTCGCTATATAATGGATGTGTTACCATTTTACACAACAGAAATGAGACTTCAGAACCAGGGTCCAGTTATTCACAGAAAAGATTATGCTATCCATTAGATAAATTGTTGATAAATCCAGGGGATAACTGTTGATAAAACAATCTATTCTCTCCACTGGATACCAATTTTTCCAAAAGTTGCATTTAGCATAATTCATTTTTTGAACAACCAGGGGCAATTTCAGCAGTCCTGTTTGCCTTTGCCAGCAAGATTGTATGCTTAAGATATAATATTCTGATAAATTTTGAATGATGTCAAAAGGTGCTCAATTATATTTCTATCAGCTAAACATAGGCTACTATCAGCAATGCTATAAAAAACCAAAATTAGAAACAATTTATCAAAGGTCACTCCATCTATACAATTTTATGTGTCATTAAAAAAATAAGGAAACATGAGAATTAAATGTGATTTTCACTCAAAATCATTCATGGCTAAAACTTATAGATTTGACATGATCTGCTTACAACATGTCTTGAAAGAAAGTGAACACAAATACATGATCTTTCAATCTTACTTGAAATTAAGAATTTAGGCAACATATGATTGTACCAGGTTTTTAACAAGAAAAAAAAATACATGTATGTCACAACTTGCAGGCATACATGAAAACTAAGACTACATGTACTTTTGAACAAAATGTATCTTCTTTAAATTAAAAGCATTTCCGTTTGGCGGTTCAGACAGGTCTGTTGACACCTTTCATAACAACACTGCAGAAGGAAAAGGAAGCAAGGATTTCAACCAAATCTGGCAAGCCTTTTTCCAAGATATTACCAATTGGCTGGACTATTTTCAGTGAAACTGAAATAACAGAGGACGACCAACACGAGCACAGAAGCGAGCGAGCCAATTCGTGCATGTCATATCATAATCATGCAAGCAGTTGAATCTTGTTATCACATAAACTTAGGGCAAATTCCAAAACACCTAATCTGCTATTGTAGAGCAGGTTAATCTGACGTTGTATGTACATGATTAAGTTTGTTGATTTTTCCAGAATTAAAGGCGGAGTAACTACTGAGAAATTTTCAAACCTTTTGCTCGATCAAAGATCAATACTGCAGCAAGTCGTATGTATAAACGAGAACAAAATGACCCCTACAAGTTTTGCTTCCGGAAAAATGTTCACAATAATTCATATAACAAGAGCACTTGGACTGAAGTTTGATTTACTATCTTCAACGCGAGACTCGCTTTAGCGACAAGCTTTTCGTTCTGCGCTACAATGACAACACTGTCAAACGAATCTTCGTGAAAAGGTTTGGCCCTTCATATAACAGCTGAGGGTGCCTGATTCAATGTCATGGATTTTAAAAGATTCCTATTAACTTCTCATTACATGAACGAACTTTACACATATCACAAATAATTTTTTGAGGTAAACATCACCCTTACAATGAGCCTTAGGGTCATACTAACCTTCCCATCTTCATACCACAAGATAGCATGGTTTCGGGACAAGACCTTGCAGTCGAAGATACAATTGTTTGTAGCGGGTCTACTTTTTGCTACCGAACGTCCTATCTTCACTGGTTCTGTTAAAGGAACTCTTCTCTCTTCAAAGGGATGAGAATTTGGCCGGGAAGTGAACACTGCCATCGCCATTTTACTGATTTCATGTTGTTCTTCGCGCCGACCAAAAAAGTGTACGTGAGTTGACAACTAGTGCGCATGAGCACTGAGGTGAACGAGTCGGAAACTGTCACGTGAGTTTGAAATTTTTTCCCCTCCCTACTATACTGAAATGGGACGTGATGTTGTCCCGGATGGGTTGGGTGGCAAAAAAGGAAAATCAAACGTAACGGTTGAACAAAGAGTAACCTCAAGAAAATACGTCCACTTTTCACATCCTCAAAAACGATCCTTTTTCAAAGTTTTTGATATAGTGAAAACAACAGAAAACTACTTCAACCAGGTGCAAACAAAAAATTGCCAAAGAAGGGAAGTCTAAGTGTTTGTCTCCACAGCGCCAAGAATCCCCGGTTTTCACCAATACCAAAATATCACTTTGTAATAAGATAGCACTTCTTTCTATCATCTTGCTTTGCATCACAGATCTGACAGATGGCATAGCTGTGTAATGTTGTCGACATTCGCCTGACTTCCTGCGCTCCAAGTTACGTGCAGGTCCGATCTTTCGGGCTCATCGCGCAATCTTGCCTCTCGGAAACAAGTGGTACATCAAGCGTAAAAAGCATTACAACCCCAGAGTCGTCGCTCCCTTTCGGTTGCTTACAATAGGATTCGGATCCTGAGGCTATCGGTCCGGAAATGCTGCAGGCTAATGGTATTCTAGTCTCCTTCGCAGCCGCTCAGGCCGGAGTCACGTAACGCTCCCCGTCCCCACGCGGCTGCTTCAAACCGACATATATTCTTTTCTCGGAAATAAACCAATCAATGTGTGGCTTTCATTTTCTTGCGAATGTTCGTGCCTGTGATTGGTGCAGCGTATACAATGACAACTAAACGAGAGGCTCATTGGTCCGAGCAAACAAAAGCGCAAAACACCGAGAAAGGAATGTATGTCGGTTTGAAGCAGCCGCGTGGGGACGGGGAGCGTTCCGTGATTCCGGCGCGAGCGGCTGCGAAGGAGACTAATGGTATTCATGCTCTTTCTGGATGGACATCACAAAGTGTCATCCTGGATTTTCATGTTAGTTCATATTTGACAGAACTAAGTGTGTTTTGGTGACTTTTTGGGAAAGAGGACACTTTGTCATGCTTATCATAAAGAGCATGAATCTCATTAACCTGCATCAGTCTGGACATATCTGGAGGCTATCGAATAAGATGTGAGTTATCTTCGTCTTACCCAGGTTCCTGCACGGTCTGTACTTCAATTCAGAGGACTCTATTAGATCTGAGTTAGGGTATGATATGCCTTGATATCCACCAAGATAGCTGAGTCATTCGTCGAAATTTTCCGTACAAATTATAGAGCCTAGTATGGAGCCGCCATGTTCGTGGACCTCCAATATGGCGGCCGGAAAATAGTGTAAACTTTACTTTGGCTTTATGGTCCGTTGATATCTGAACCGAACCAAAACCCATTGACACAAAGCACTTTTCCTAATACCTAAAACTCCTAAAATGGCTAAATAACGCGTTCTTAGCTTTAGGTCACGCACCTCCCAAACTCCCAAATTCAAATTGCGCTGGTTTCCAAACGAAGGAAGCCATTGAGCTGAAAAGTTGTAAACAGATCTCATCGAGGTAATTAGCCATTCTTACAAGACTTACAAGCTACGCCAGTAAGCACGCCTGCCATTTAAGTATGTAAATTTACCACTTCTTTATTTTTGTTGCAATTTTACAACCAACTTAGACTGTTCCTACAGCTCGTCTACTCCTCAAGCAAAATCCAGTTTTTCTTGGTCAGAGGTGGTAGCCATACAAAGGTTACCAACACAAATTCTAGAAGAAAATGGATAATAACCCATCAAAGTATTTCTAGTTCTCTAGTTCTCGGAGAAATTAGCTATTCTTAGCTACTCTTTTAAATCCGAGATGAAATAAAGGTGATGTATGTATGTATTCTGGCTCTAGGATGAAAAATCGTTCACAACGCTTAAGGAAAACCTCCTGATGTATGAATTTAACTTAGTTTAACTTGGCTATTGGTATGCAATCGGCCACGTTGTGTGCCAACCACGTTCGTATGACACAAACTCAGTAAAAACCACAATCAGCCGAAACCGGCTTTTTAGTCAAAATTGGAAACGATATAAACTAAGCCTGTCTTTTATCAGTTAATAAGTGGAACATCTTTCTTATCGGTTGCACTCTTTGGCTCAATGTATCCTTCCAAACACTTTCAGTCAAGGTGAATTAGGCAGATTAGGCTCAATTTTGTCTTCCGATAATCGTTTTGACACGGGAATGAGCTGAGCCCGTGGTATTCGCCTGATATCGATTACGTTGCTAGGCAACATTACTTTTAGACTGTCTACGCTAAGATTCTGTTTCTACTTCTGATTTGCGGAGAACAACACTTGCTTTCCTCAACTATCCCCAGACATAGGTAATAGAGGGGAATGGTTATGAAACCCGACAAAGTTCTTTGTTGTAGGTTTTTGTTTGCTTTTTGGCCTTGACCCTGTACAAAACACAATACCTGTGTACTCCGTACTGAGGAACTAACCAATAGAAACGTGCTGGTTACATAATTCATGCATAGTGTATGAGCGCAAAACAAACGATTGTGCACGTTCGTGGGCCTTCCAGCCTGAAGCTTGCCATCTTTGATTGCTCCTTTGATGTTTGCCTGGCTTCAAAACCATTCTCCTTTATTAACTATGCCCCAGATGAACACCTGAAAAGAGAAATGTTGAATTTAGCTTCAGACCGTCTGTACGTAAATATGCAGAAGTGATTCCGTCTTCGGCCGACTTTGGAATTCTAAATCCCTTTGGATGTAAGAGATAAATGTGGAGATTGTCCCCAGTCTCAATCAGTTTCTTCGCGATCAATCAGTCCCATGTTCTTATCAGCCTTTAGCAAGTACATGGTCAATTATTGTGATAAGCGACAGACAACTGTTGTCATGAGTTATATCAACTGACTCTCTTCCATAACTGATGGAATGTCCTCAATTGCAATTCTACGGGTTGACGTTATTGTTGCAGGCGAAATTCATGATTCTTTCCAGTCTCAAATTGCTGAACTCTCTCGCCTCTGCCATCTGTTCCTTACACTCTTCTATTCTCACTTGCAGTTCCTTAACGGCTGCTTCACAGTCAGGCAAATTCAGCCGACAGCATAGCTCATTCTTTTCTTGCAGTGATTTGAGTTTCTCGTGTGGAACGTCAAATAACTTTTCCTGGACCGCGACCGCTTCGTCAAGTTGCTTCATGGCGTTCCCATAGTCTTCCTGAAAATCAAAAAGAAGGCATAAGTAAAACAGGTCGCACGTACTAAGCACCAACTTCACCATGCACGGTGCCTTCTTCTGTCAGTGCGCACACGTTCTGCGCGTCACACAAAGCGTGATTCACTCGCCACGCCCGCGTTAGGGTTGAAAAGGACGTGGTCAATAACGCTACTAAATGCGCGGCTAAAATGAAAGCACAATCTTGCTACCGTGACCAAATCAGGAACACCAGAATAGCTGTCTTATCTGACATCAAAAGTAGAAAACACCTGGTTTATTTTCTATGTGGGTGGGGTACTCATCTTAATTTGTCCCAGGTCATGTCGAGAAGACAACAATGAGGCTAAAAAACTCGACCCATTTACACTTTTACCTCTATGCATTAACTATTAGGGAGAGGGCCTTCCCTGTGGTCACCAAACTTTTTCATGATCCTGTCCATTTTACATAGTCTCCTACGAAGCCGATTTTGGGAGCGTTGCGTGACATCCCAAAAACAGCTGCGGAGAAGACTACTTGTTAAAAGCAGTAGTAAAGCTTTTGAAATAACAAACTAACCTTCAGTTTGTAGGCCACACCCAAATCATGGAGAGAGCGAGCAGTCTCCTGGTGGTAAAACCCAAGAACATTTTTCCTGATAATCAGCGCTTTGGAGAAATACTCGACGGCTTTATCAAAGTTGCCCAGTGCGAGAGAATCATTGCCCAGATAGTTATAAAGCGTTCCAGTGAACGGATGATCATCTAATTGGTCGATATAGGCACTGAGGGCGTGTTCTCTGAGTCTCAGGGCTTCCACGTGGTTGTTCAAGGAACTTTGAACAACTAATAAAAGAAAAACAAAAACCACTTAAATAACTTTATTGTGCAAACCCAGGTAAATCAAACCATTATATCATGAACCTCCAGAAGAAGAACTGCGTCTTAGTCCTGTAACATTGTACTAAATAGTTTGATATCTGCAACCTGTGTGCAGCAAGTTTAAATTTCATCATCCTCTGAGGCATTGTGCACAACAGTTGTATCACTTGTGCGCAGGCAGTATTGTGCGCAACAATTTAAATGGTGTCCACTAAATGTATCTGCAAAGTTATGAGTGACAATTTAAATTCGCGCCTTTATTCTACGGCATTGTGTTTAACATTTTAAATCTCTGTCCACAGACTGCAGTAGCACAAACATCAATATTGCCTTTTACCAACTATCTGCACCAGTGTGCATGTACAACAATGCTAAACGAGCTCAGTCGGGGTGTTACCGTTTAACTTGAAAGAAAATAATAGCCTAATAATGATAAAGTATCATCGTTTGTCTCTCGATGTAGTCACTTAGGATGTGAACATGGTGAATCGCGACGTTTCGACTGCGTACAGCTAGTCTTCATCGGGGTCTTCATCAGGCAATGAGGTCGACTGGTTACGCGAAACCTTACAAAGCACGATGCTCCGCTGTGGTTGGATGGTGTTCAAAAGCTGTGATTGGTGCGTTTCGATTCTCGCTGTTCTGATGGGCTGTTCCCTCAACGGTCCGCTTTTTTGCAGCTCTCTTTTTGTTGTGTTTCTTGATCGTGGGCATCCATGCCATGTTGTTAGGGTGAAGTCTTATGTGAATCGCCTCTTAGATCTTGCGTTCGTGCTTTATAAGGTTTCGCGTAGCCAGTCGACCTCATCGCCTGATGAAGACTGGCAGTATGCAGTCGAAACATCGCGATTCACATCCTAAGCCGGACTACATATTGAGACAAACGATAATACTTTCTTATTAATTATTACGACTTTACCACGATGAACAACAGCACTATTTTCCATAAAATAATAGCTTATCAACATAGAAAAACACCAAATAAATACGAAATACTAGTAAACCGATTTAACACCGATTATAAAGGATAAACTTGAAAAATTTAGGCTAAACTTTTCAAGAAGAGCAAGCCGTGACGTAGCTCTTATAACGTTTGTGAAAAATTGTAACCAGAGTACCCCCCAGAGTACACAAACCGTAACATGTACAGAAAATAACAATGAAGAAGTCAAGCGTGTCAAACCTGCCCTGTCGTTGCAACAAGCCGCATACTTTAAGGGTTCTTCCTCTCTCTTCTTTTCCCGCGCTTCAAGAGCTCTTGCACTCAGTTCAAGAGCTCTTGTCGGGTTTCCATTCTTGGCCATGCACCGGGCGATCTTGCTGTAGCACTGTAGTACCAGGTCTCCCTCTGTCAGGTTTAGCTGTTCGTAAATCTCTAACGCCTTCTGTAGAACCCTGTAGGCTCGCTCTGACGTGATGTTGCATGCTCGATGGCATTCGCAGCTGTAGATCTGTTTTATACCCACGCAAGTAAGACAGTCGGCAACTAGACGCAAATCGCCTTGGAAAGCGCTTAGAACGAGCTCATAAACGTCCTCAAATTCACTCCTCTTCATAACTTTGGCTAAGAAAATCACAGCATTGTTGAGAACCTCTGCGCAGCGTGTGGCAAGAGCTGTTCCACCCTTCGCCGCCCACCAAATTGCTTGTACAATGTGCTGCTCCTCTGCAAAGAAACGACAAAGGTTCTGTTGCAAGTGGCCTTTGCGTAGAAAGCCCCGATGAAGCTCTGTGATAAGAGCCAAATAATGTTCAATAAACTTCTCTCGCGCTTTGTTGTAACACGAACACAATCGCTCGTCCTTCTTGGTCTTTTCCTCGCAACAAAGTTGAATCACTCGGTGAACAAAATACTGCTTGGACTTCACATCACAGTGTACGAGTGATCTCTTCACCAGTTGCATCAAAGTGACGTCAAGCCTGGGTGAAGAATATACGCGCGCTGCCTGTTCATAATCAAACGCTGCGGGGAAGACCGCTAGGGAGACCAGGGCTTCCTGGTGTTCTTGGTCGAGTTGTTGCACACAACACTGGAGAAAGCGCCTCATTTTAAATTCCGGCGACAAATCATCCATATCAGCTAAGTTTATTGGAGCAGAAGATTCCTCCAAAATTTCAATCAACTTCTGCGAACTAACGAATTCTAAGTAGGCGGCGGCCGCATTCAAAATGAGAGGAACATTGAAGCAGAGATTTGCAATAGTCGTGGCTTCATGGTCTTCTAATGTTAACATGGTGCATTCTTGGACTTTTGCTTGGAGCAGTTTCGCTGCGGCGTCATTTTCTAAAGCAAGCAGTTTGACCGGGTGGCGCGAGGAGGCCGAGCACCACACTCTTGAAGCAATGACGCATTTCACATTTGGCGAGAACTTGGCCACGTGGTCGATAAAATTATTAAAATCATGTCTCACGTCTTCTTGATTAAGAAGATCTTCAGCATTGTCAAGAATTAATACAGTCTTCGTGGTTAGTGACCTTAAATGCGACTTAGCGAGGTCACACTGTTTGTTAGCTAGTCCCTGGCACACGTTCAAGGCAAGAAGAATCTTTGTGCACATCTTATCAACAGACTTGATTTCTCGTAAACACAGGAAGATAACCTTGAATTGTTTTTCAATCATCGTGTGCCCAATTGTTTGTGCTAAACAGGATTTTCCATAGCCTGGTGGGCCGGTTATAACCACAAGGCGTTGGCCATTGTTTTTACTGAGCACCTCAACAATCTCGTCCAAAGTTTGGCTTCTGCCATAAAAATGTGGAGGCCTGCAAGGGAGATCCCCGGCATAACATTGACGGGAATCAAACGTACTTGTCTCTAAAATTTAAACAAAAAGGAAAAAAAAAAACGGATAAGAATAAGATTTCGTCTGTTCAAAACTAACCATAAAGCAGTGTACCGGTAGTTAGCCACCAGGAAAACTCCTTCCCAGGCTCTCTTTGAATTCGTCACACACTACATGGTCGCTGCACTGTCGATCCCACGGACCCCTCCCCCTTTGATATCATTTTTCTGTTGGGAGCCGCAACCGGCCGCCATTTTGAGTTAGGCCGGCCAGCTTTTGAAGGGGTCTGAACTCAGAGAAACGATATCACGAGAAGAATTTCTTTTTTCTGCTGGCATGGCAAAACGCAGAGTTCCAATACCTGTGAAACTATGGAATGAGATACCAAACAATTTAAGAGCACTCCCTAAAGCTACCTTTAAAAAGAAGATACAAATGATTTTGTTAAAAATATTGGAAAATGAAGATTCTTATAAAGATTTAGAATTCATCATATCAAAAGTTAATTTTTACTCTTCATAGCTCAGTGTACTTCCTTATTCAATTCCTTATCCAGTTCCAATCCTGTTCTGTCCTAAATACTTCGAATTGATCATGTAGCCTTAATGAACTAATGAATACAAGTTTCTCTTAAGTAGTTCTCCTTTTGCCTTTTCTGTATTACGTTTCTTTTAATTAAGGTTAGCAGATGTCATTTATTTTTGTTGTTCCTGGCCCGCCTCGATTAGCTTTTGCTACCTGCGGTGCCAGGTCTGTCTACTGCAATATGTGTAAAATGTAATAATAAAGTTGTCTTGTCTTGCCTTGTCTTGTCTATAAATCCTGTAACTTAAAGTTGGGAATTAAAAAAGTGTTATTATACGTTTTTGCTAGAGTCTTAGCTGAGAAATCAAAATGATCGACCAGCTCAGCTGATTTCAGAATTTGAGTTTGACTGATCAAAGGTTCTGAGTGAAAGATTTTAAAACTTCAAAACGTTCTCCAAACTTAATCGAATGGCAAACATGTGATTGAGCCGACTTTTTATAAGGATTGTTTCAGTTAAACAATATGCTATATAAATCTTCCGCTGAAGTAGCGTGATCTGTGACGTCATCGTCTTTTGAAAGCACGCGAGGCATTCATTCACAATTACATTAGCATAAAAATAAAAATACTCAGACACGGATTTGAGCGCAAAACTCTAAAACAAAATCAAAGGATTTTTCGGATACAGTCGATTATTTCACACTAAAAACTCACAATATGACTCACTACTGTCAACGTTACGTTGTCAATTTAAACTACTGCTACCAGGATTTTAGACGATAGCATGACTTCAAAAAAACGTGACTACATTAGTAACATTTTACTCATGAATGAGCACGCGAACATGACCATTACGCAAATGGAGTTTCCCATCAA
The DNA here is from genome assembly GCA_019787425.1 of Platygyra sinensis. Taxonomy (NCBI): domain Eukaryota; kingdom Metazoa; phylum Cnidaria; class Anthozoa; order Scleractinia; family Merulinidae; genus Platygyra; species Platygyra sinensis. The sequence continues at coordinate 23,302 of JAHPZR010008209.1, forward strand.
TTTCGCTTTTACCGGTAAAATTCTAATTTCTCTGACTTGTTCATCGAAACGAATAAAACTCGAGCCACCAGGGAAATATCATTAATACAATGAACAAGAAAAAATATATTCGAAATACGTTTTGAAATGCCATGAATCTGCAGTAATTTCACTATGGTCACGCATGAAATCCTTTTATCGACTTCCGTTGTTGTAGTAAGCTGTCTAGTGTCTTGCTGTTGTTTGCAATGAAACAACTTTATTCCTCACTAAATTGAGAGTAAAATTTGCAAGGCATTACTTCGCGTGACTTCGTTACTTAGGAACGCCATTAAGTGTTAATCAACTAAACTTGAATCAGAATATCGCGCTGTAAATAGTGCTTGTGTTTGCACGGCTCCGAGACGTGCAAGGAGAACGAAGGACAAAAGCAACTTCAATACGTTCTTCTCTGACAGAAGCATCGAGTCGGCATCGAGAAGACTAAATATTTAGAGGTAAACTATAACTCACCATCAGTTGGCCTAAATTGGGACATGTGGTGATGCGTCAACTCTTTACTCAAATCGATTCGACCAGCAAACTGTAAGAGGGACGCCAGCTGACCTCGATTTTCCGCAGACAATAACTTAGCGTTCATCATTCGACGAAAGAGTTCGAACGGTTTTTGCACATCTTCTAAGGTGCCCTGAGGTAACTCAAGACCGAACTTCATTTTGTCAAGGTCTTCTGTCGTGAGTTGATTTGAAATAGACATGAGAAGCTTCTTGAACAACAGGTCTTGGTCGGAAGCCATCTTTTCAGCTTTGATCTCTAGCTCGTTAAACTTTTGAACCTTTCTGTGCACTGGTCTTGCAGGAAAATACAATAAAAATGATACTCTGTTAAATTACGAAAGCCTATTTCTGTTACAACCTGGAGGAATAAAACCATTTTAGGCAAAAATCCCCTGGAAATACTCTGTACACAGATTTCGTGACGTCACTAGTTACTAGACTCCAACCTCGTTCCCAGGGTCCTCTCTCTTCTCGAAGTAGAGAGAGGACCCTGGGAACGAGGTTGACTAGCATCCCGGAATGAAACCCCATAGACTACCAGTCTTTTGGCTAAAATGACTTTGGGGAGCCCTCTGGGGTTAATTCATGAGCGGAAAACTTCGACATCTAAAGTTGCAATTAACGTAACAAACGAGATTAACCACTTGGTGTGTGCGTTTGAAAATTTGATTTTTTGTACGACGAAACATGACTCCGGCAAGACGCCACGTTCTTTGAATCTGTCAGCTTTGCCTCATATGGACTTAGAAAATCTTCTTGTAGACTAACTTGTAGTCTCTTTTGGGATGTGATGAAACCCTCCACCAAAAAGCATTGCCAGATTTCATACCGTGAGGGCCTGGGTATGAGTCCGTGTATTATGGGATTAACAACACAAGACTCATATATTCAGAAAGAGCACACCGAGCTTTACAAAATTCTTAAGTTTCGTGTTAATTGGGCCAATATTGAACAAGATACAGCCATTGAAAAACTTCAAAATTTGCAAAGAAATGTATGGATTTCCGGACAAGTGTCCGGCAATCCATACATTTCTTACTAAATTTTTAAGTTTTTGAATGGCTGTATCTTGATGTGAAGTATATATGAAATAATTCATAATTGTACTGCGGTTGTAGATGAAAGTGAAGAGTGATCTCTACAACCGCAGTACAAATATGAATTATTTCATATATACTTCACATCATTTCACTGCACGGGAAGATATGAAGTCAACAAACTGACCTCGCTCCCAATGTGTGGCTTCATAGCTCAGTTGGTAGAGCATCGCACCGGTATCGCGGAGGTCACGGGTTCGAATCCCGTTGAAGGCCTGATTTTTTTTTCAGGCTTCTTATTTCCAATTGCTTAAGTTGGAAAATTTACTGCGATGATCACTCAACACTTTCTCCCCTATAACTATCATCAACGATCACCAACTATCATTCACATGGTCAAACGGCCTAAGAAGATCGTGATAGCTGACGATAGCTCACCGGCAGTCGCGCAAGCAGAGTCACGAGAGCAGCGAGTTCCAAGATCTTTCCGCGTAAAAATGTGAATACTAAATGGCGTCCCGTAAGACAAACTTGTAAAAGTATGAATTTTTCGCGACGAAAGAGGGCGGCAGCATGTTTTCTGACCGCTATCGGGCCAGTGACTACCAAAACAGCTGACCGCAAAACTATCATGAACTATCATACGCGTGGTCAAACGAGAAAAACTATCATCGACTATAATGAAGAATTTGAACAAGCTCAAACTGAATGATAGTTGACGATAGTCAATGATAGTTCATGATAGTTGGTGGTCAAACGGAAGCGCGCGCTCAACTATCATCGACTATCATGAGCCGTTTGACCAGGGCTTTACGAAGAATGCGCGCCAGTTAATTCACGAAGTGCGGGTTTGACGCGCGAGTGTAAGAGGATTCGAGAAACACGCGCGAGTGTAAGAGGATCGAGGGAGACGCGCGAGTAGAGTGTTCAACAAACCGACATTTGCTCAAAACAGCCAAGAATTGTAGGTAACCAATGTGCCTTTCAATAACACGCGAACTCTAAAATTTGAAGCTCAACCGACAAATGGGTTTTTCGCTGCCGTCAATCAAATGTTCGGGGGCTCCTCCTAGCTTCCGACTACTGCCGAGCACTGTTTCGTTATCTGAACTGTGGTAAACGATTTGATTACGGCACGCTCGACAGTAGCCGGAAGCAACATTTGATTGACGACAGCGAAAAACCCATTTGTCGGTTGAGCTTTGAATGTTAGAGTCCGCATGTTATTGAAAGGCGCAGTAATAACCAATCAGCTCTCGTTTTATAGAGGGTATCAAGACCACGTCGTCATGAAAGAAAGCTATTTCACCTCTCTCCACGCAATCTCGTTCCCTGAGCCCTCATTACCCTTTTCCAGCGGAACAGAAAAAACTTTTTCCCCTGAGCTTCAACGATGGTTAGACAATGAATATGTCCCTCGCTCATGAGATGTCACCAGTTGGCCTGGTCGCCCTGATGTCACGCTAGATGTTGTTATACCGGAAGTAGTGCAATTTAGCATGCGTATTATAACGAGATTTGACTCGGTCACAGCGCCATGCGAGCCTACGATGCTTGTCCGCTTTACAATCAGAAATAACAAGATGAAATGATGTTAGCGTGGAATACTTAAAGAGTTTTCGCAGACACAAAGGAAACGAGGTGAAATGGCTCAAGGACACATCGAAGATATCCTTGTATTAACGGAAGAGGAAGAGAATACTCCATTGTTTGTCAGCCCTCGATCTAGAAGCACTGTTCAGGTAAGATAAAACATATTGCTGAAAGAAACGAATAAGCTAGGTTTAAAAGCACGTCACTAACAACCTATTTAGAATTTTGTTTCGCTACCGAGTTGGTCATTGCTTTACAGTCTGAATGGAAATCAATCGAATTGACGATCACGACGTAAATTATTATTCTTGGGGGCGTTTCTGTGGGATGAGTTCATACTTGATGTGTCCCGTTCATGTTGGAGTTTTACCTTTCTAAATGTCGTCACTTCTACTAATTTTCACGGCTAAGCAATCGATTTGCTAGCCTGCATTTGCAGCGGCGTCCATCTCGTAGACTATATTTTTTTCGCACGTAGACATAACACCATCAGACAATAATGAAAAGGAGTCTTCTAAATTGCGTGCTTGGCTTTCCCGTAATAATCTCTCTTCAATCCTTATTCTTCTCAGATATTTAACCTTGCCACTCCCCTCTCCCACTTCTCAAACACGACAGCGTATTTTCTTTCCATGACTACAATAACCTTACAAAGAAGACAGAAAGATTTACCATCTCAGAAGCTTATAGCCCAATCACTCACCTGATCAGTTATCAAAACCATTCATCTGTTGGCGGGGTCACAGTGTATTATAACAACAGCAAATACAGCTGTACTACAAATGAGTCAGCTGAAGTTGAAAGGGAGTGAGTGTTGTTGTCCTTGTTTTTGTCACGTTCTTGTTGAAGAATTCAAACTTTAATACACAAACAAATTCAGTAATTCATAAGTCAGGTCTTTATAAATTACGTGACTGTGTTTGAGATTTAGACTAGATTTGGTTCGATAAACAAAAAATATTGCTGGCATTGTTCCGGCATTATAAGATAATTTCCTTTTTTAGACTTTGTCCGACTCGCGAACACAAAGTATCCTGGACTGATTGTTTTACATAGGAAAGACAGCAAATTCAGTTTTGAAGTCTAAACACTGTACGTGTTAACCCTTGTTTGTAAGCTCACTGCAAACGGACGTGGCATTGCAGTCTGCCTTTATGTTTATCTTCGTACGCCCGCGCTACTTGCGGCTCGCGGCTTCGCCTTCACTTGCGTTGCTTATTGACGTCAGTTTTTTATGCGTCTGTCCTGTTATTGATCATGAATTTCGTCATAACATTGTCAAAGTAGCTGTGGATCCACGAGGCGATAGCCGAGTGGATCCGCAGACTACTTTGACAATGTTATGACGAAATTCATTGTCAATAACAGGACAGACGCATTAAAAACTGACATCAATTTGTTTTTTACGATAACAAATTGTCGAATTGCCCTCTCTCGCTCGCTGACGCGTCGCATGAATTTCAAATTTATGTGTCTGTCCGCATATGGACAATAAAATTTAACCAATGAGCGCGCGTGAATTTCTGCAGTTATCGTAAATCTTCTTTTGCGCTCTTTCGAGTAAAAGAGACTCTCTCGAAGTCTAATGGACATGAAACCCCAGGAATAAGGTTGCCTGAATCCATGTGAGCGTGGAGGTAATTTATTGGGCATTTCCTTGTGGTGTCAACGTGACCAGCCTGAAAGGACAAGCGTTGAATTTTCTATCAACATGTACTATCATTCCACTTTCATACACATACTTTGCTTCATCGCGCCAAGACGTGTTTATAATTAAGAGCTTCTTTTAGTACACCGTAAAATTTACTGGCTTATTACTGGCTTGTATTTGATTGTTTTTTTACCTTAAAGTCATTTTTTTCGGCTAACGTGAAAGAGAGGGATTATCAATTAAAGGAACTTACTTACTTACTTACAATTAAAGGAACAGAACATTTTAAATCTCTACGTCTCTGTCGTGCAATATCCTGCGAAGGTCTATAGTGCAAGGAATCTAAACAAACCACAGGTTACCCAAGCTTGCAAATGAGTGACATGCATTAGTACTCAGGTTACACGACACTCGAAATATAAGGATTTATGTTAGGAAAAACTTATGTTCTCAACCCTAAAAATACGACGTAATATGAACAAGATAAACCTACTTCGCTTTAGGCGTGTGTTTGGTTTCCCAGTGCGGATTTCAGGACAACTTATGGTAATTTAGGTGGCTTTTCGCTGCTTAGTCATATATGGAGGACAAAGGGACGTTCATTTGTGAGCCTGGGCAACCAGTGAATAAACTGTACCAGATCTCGTTAGGGGCTTCGTATTATACAGTTCTGGTAACAAGTGACCATGTTCCGAAGATACGCCCTTCTGTAAACTAACCATGCACCCCAAATGCAAGAATCAAAGTCGGTTTTTTAATGACCCCAATATCCCCGCCCCCAAAAACATCTGCTCCCCCGGCAAGAAAGGTTTTTTGAGAAAATTGCAATCGTTATTTAATTATAGGAATACGATAATTGGCGTATTTATCTCTTGCTTCTTACAGATATTTCCCCGCCGTAAAGGCTTGCAATGGAAGATCCTCAGAATGTTATTTTCAACGCTTTATCCGATATCTCACGTGACCATAGTCATTTCTTTGGTGTCCTTCTTTGTCACAGCTTTCAGCTTCGCCATAAACTGTGCGCTGGAAATGACTTTCGAGATGATTTCACCTCTAGGAGAATCGATGGATTTTCAGAATTTCTACGCGTGCTGTATGTTAATTCTCCTCTGCTGCACAATCTTCGTAGTATGCTTCGTGTTCTCGTTGTTCTGGGAAATCATAAAAGTTGCTGTTGTCAAAAGATCTCTCAAGTTCAGAGTAGTAAAAGTCGGGATTTTTCTCGCCATCTTATTAAGCTCGAGCATCCATGCTGCTTGCGCGAATAAGAACTTTGGCGTCATGACATTTCTCAGCAGTTGTCTGATAGTTTGCTGGTTTGCAGCTTTGATTGTGGCAGTGATAGGCTCAGTTGGTTTGATAGTGTTTTGCTACAGAGAAGAAAGCCATGAAGCTTACGTTGTGGTTCTTCTCCCGATGCGTTTTCTATTTGTTATGTTTTCAATTCTCTCGCCTGTGTCGTTCACACTGGTAGGTGCGTCAACCGGGGCGGTTTGCTTTGCGTTTTTCTACCCCTTTCTAACCGCCTGTCTTATTTTATACGTCGTCTTTCGAGGCTGCAGAAGACCTAATGGAGAATACTTTGTGATAAAAAAACGTTTCGCTTTGATGTTCATCGCTGCCTACCTTGCGGTGATGATTTTGGCGACCACTTCCCAAGCACACTGTGATAAAGATTGCAATTTCCCGCCTCTGAATCACACGCAGGTAACAAGAGATTTCCCTATCAACTCGCCTAAGTACCCGATCTGCGGCAAAACGTACGGGACTCCTTTGCGTTTAAACATTGCAGATATGGCGTATCTCTCGTATATCGCCTACCAGAAGAACTGGAACAAACGAGATCTTACTCTATCAGTCAACGGTTATTTCCTTAATCGAGATGGGACGTGGAATGTTACGTACATATCAGAGGAAAATCCCCGGTTTTATCACCTGCTCGAGGTTACCACACAAGCTCATATCATTGGTATACGAGGAACCACATCTTCGCGGGAATGGTTTCAATACCTAAAACTTTGGAGTGAGATTATCAGTTACCAAGTGACTTCTGTGGCTCTCCCTAAGCAGACTTTTCCCTTGAACTTCGTGACGCCTTACATAACCGCGTTATCGTTTCTTGAAAGACTGCTGCACAATAATCGCGAGGATTTTGCTTTCTCCTCAGTCGAGTCATACGTGCGGAAAATAAATCGAACGGCAGGGAGCACCATTCTCCTCACGGGCCATTCCATCGGTGGTGGTCTGGCGAAGATTGTGGGAAGTCGACAAAAAGTAACGACTGCCGCGTTTTCAAGCCCCGGTGAAGTGTTCAGCCGAGCAAAGTTTGGTATTACTTTAGACGACTTACAGCGTTACACCACCTCTGTTGTGTCACATGATGATATGATCACGTGGGTTGATATCCATGGTGGGTTGGTGCAGTATATCAATTGTAACGCAAGTGGGCGTCTCCAGTGTCACAGCATTGTTAACACGTACTGTGAGCTCAAAAGGAGTTGTGGTTTTCAAACCTCTATCGCGTGTTGAACTCAGCTAGGGCAAGTTTGGGGCCACAGCTCTGAATCTGGGTTGACCTGCACCGAACGAAACAATAGGTAAACAACACAAACATTTCCTTAGGTCTGAGAACAAAAGAGGTGCAGATTAATAACAGCGAATCGCCTCGGCTAAATAGAGGTTTTAGAGAGGAGCAGGTCAATTGCTAGTTTCAATTTTAACTAACAATATTAAAACAGTGCTGCGCAGTATAGCACATTATACTACAACTTATTACGTCTGAATCAAATCGCCACACCTAGAAATTATTAGCACATGCACAATATAAATTTCACATTTAGCTAATTTCAGCTTTACGTCCGTCATTTCGGGAACATATTTCTGTCAGTTTTATCCCCTTTGCCTTAGTAAAACTACTAAAATTCGGTATCTATACGCAACCTCCAGTTGCCTCCCTGACGAACTCTTTGCTTACCAGACGAAAGTATGTAGGGAGAGTGAATAATAAAAATCATTGAACGTGATTCGTTACCGCGTATTGTTCACAATATGTGCGATAAAACAACGGTACTGGTCGTGTAACTGTAAATTTTTTCCCCTTCGAAGCGTGAAACGAAGCCATAAATCGAAGGGGAAAAAATTTGGTCCCTAACTTACAGTACTGACCTCGAACTCGGATAGTAACAAATCTTTGTTGTCTCTGACGGGTTTGAAGTCGTAAGCACGTTCTAATACACAATTTACGATAAAAGAAAGTTTTAAACTTTCACTTACAATAAAAGTTAAGACCATTGGCGATAAATCACGAAACATTTTGGCAACAAAAACAGCTTTAATTTTAGCGGACCGTACAATAGAGTACAGCACGCTAAATTGACCGATCAGCGCGCGTAGTAACCCGAGAGTTATAATATTGAGCATTGTTTTCACGTGGTTCTGACTGTGCAATATGTCGATTAAGATTTTAAAGCTTGTTGATAAAGCCATAGTCCTTGACTATCATAATTAAAGCAGTTCTGTAGTTCATGTCATGCTGTTTGTTGTACTGTTCAGGTGTTCGCAATCCTTTTGTTTGGACTATGGAATAAAATTTTATGTCTTTTATGTTTACTTGGTATTCTCTTGCAGCTGGTTTGTCCGCCTCTCTTTCTTTCCGAATAAACAAAATGCGGTACGGAATGGTTCCCTTTTAATCTTTAAAAAACGTATGGTGGCTGCTCCTTTACAGTTGCCGCTCCGACCATATGGAGCAGTCTTCCTTTAGAACTACGAACTTGTGTATCTGTTTCAACTTTAAAGTCTAAACTTAAGACTTGGTTATTCAAAGAAGCTTTTAGTTAGGACTTCTAGACCTCTTATCTATCCCAGTGGTGCCATTGCACCACTGGGAAACGACCCGGCTATAGAAATTTATCATCATCATTTTTATTGGAAAATGTCACCGAGACTTGATCCATACCGAGCGTCGTTAGTCTCTGTTTCTGTTTGATATAACTCAATTGTGCGAAGATTGAACTGATCAACTTGACACGAGCGTGGGACATCGAAAAAAATCTGAGATCCCGGCAGGAATCGAGGACTCGGATTTTTTGTTGGTCTCACACTCGTGTCATATCTATCAATTCGGCAATTTCACATTTTACTGCCGAGGTTAAAATTCACCACCTTTATTCACTCGGCTTATCATTTTAATTGTGTTAGGTACTTACATTCTACACTAAGCATTTTTTTAAGATGAAAATGCTGAACCCGACGAAAAAAGCCCGCATGTGTCATGTTACACCGTACCTCTCCATAAAGGCAACCTCTCTACAATCTGCAGATAACTATTGTAGAGAGGTTCAATTGTAGGAGTAAAGTTAAATAACCAGTACCCTTCA
>JAHPZR010008209.1:35000-45967 GCA_019787425.1 Platygyra sinensis
AGTACTATTCACCTCCGAGCAGCCGCGGAAAAACAACATGGCTTTTGTCGGTATATTTTCACAAATAAAGTTACTCTTTGGTCCGCTAGTTATTCAGCTTGTGTGGTATATACTAAAACAATTATTCACCTCACTGTCGGTGAAAGTGGTGGATATTTACCTCCACTTCGGTGAATAATTGTTAAATATTAAACGTTAAAAATTATTACGTACAACAGTCTGATCATAACATGATATAAAATGCAAAAAAGCCTTACAAGACTAAAGAAATAGACAGGAAAACCTTATATGTACTAGGTACAATTAAGAGGTTAAAACTAACTAATGAATACATTAGCCACTCAGAGTTGCATATCAGTGGCGGATCCAGACCTTGTCATTTTCTTTTTTCCCGCAAACTAAGGGAGGGGCGGGTCTCCGCCTCTCCCGTAGATCCGCCACTGCATATACATAAATTTTACGTACGTAAATAATCCAGCTGGAGGCCTGGGACGAGGTTAGTTTGGAAAATGGTATAAGGATTTCTACGTAGTTATCATTTTTAATTCTACCGCTCATCACCATTTTAGTGTTAATTACGGACATTTTACGAATTAACAAGAGCTTTTCTCTTGGTACATTGCCTAAGCGTGTTATCCAGTGTACATTGTAACTTCCTTACCATATTATTCTGTTGAGTCTTCTGGGTACAACTTAAGACGCTCACCGAGCCTTTTCACACCAGCACTCGGGTTTCTGGGAAGCTCTTTCACTTGGTCTTGCATCTCTGCCAGTTCATTCTCTTCGTGAGGCATTTCAATGTTTTTCGTACCGAAAACTAAATCAAAGTCAACAACCGTGCGAAATCAGTGCAGAGACTTGTTAATGCAAATATAAAAGTACATGCTTAAAACTGTTTAACAGATTGACGCTAAAAACGCGCCTGTTGCCATTAAAAGAGAAAACCCAAGACTGGACAGGGTCGGCCAGGGGGGGGGGGGGGGGGGGGGTACGGGGGTAGGGAGGATAGTGGTGTACCAGTATACCCGAAAAAAATTGATCCAAATATACCCAAAATTAATGGAAGCATTGTATTGGCTCATTTCTATTGCAAGATATGCTTTTAAGTCTCCAAGCATTTGCTTTTGAGAGACAAAATGTGACGTTTACTGTGAATGAGTTGCTAACGGCTTGCATTCTAAATTGTGACGCCGGGCCCGCCTATGATTAGAACTGTTTGCAAGTACAGTAGATAGATTCTTGTCACGGGTATCATATTTGCCTTCGTACGTTTTTCTTCGGAGACGACGTAGCTTTGCTTCGAGAAAAGTCTACGCTTGTCTAGAGAAATTCTTTCTTGCAGCTATCTGATCGAGCTTATGTTTCTGGAGCTCGATGTATAGGCTTACTCCTCTTTGATCGTTCTGGTACCACAGGATTCAAATATAGCTGTTTACGCGCAAGTCTGTTGACTGTGTTGCGTGTTGTATTGGCCATTGTTCGGCTTAGTTCAGGCAAGAACATGGTTTCGATCCTCCATGTGGATCTCATCGGGATCTCATCAGTTGCCGGTATTTCTAAAATACTCTGTACGTGACGTCTGAAGTTGCTAGCGCAACTCGTACATAAGTGAGAATGTTAGACATTCTGCGGCTTGGGCATAGACTTCTCGTGGTGTTGTTGCGGATCGGAAATGCCTCGCTTCTATTGACTATAACAGCTAGCCAATGGCGTAATGTACTTTTCGATCCTCACTTTTTTGAAGCTCGACCTCGTTATTTTGTGTTTGTTTGACGGCATTTTTCTAGATTTCTGATGCACTCGGTGACTGATCTACAGTATAGAGCTAACTTGATATAACTATACAGCGGATAGTCTTTTTATCCACCGGATAGGCCTATCCAATGGATAAATTTATCCGTTCTTTGAACAACCGGGCCCTGATTTACGGCTACTCAAAACCGCTTGAAAAAGGCCTCTTATTATATGGAATCGAAAGGGAGAAAAGAGGAGAGTATCGGTAGAGTTTTTAGAAAGCTTATTTTAGTGAAATCATCGTAGACACGAAATAATAATTTCGAAGTAACCTTTGATGTTCTCGGCTCAAAGTTTGCTTACCGGTAACGGCGCTAGCGTGACTTGTTTACGAGAAAGCCGTAAGCCAATCACAACATTGAATTTCGCGACCTATGTAACGCCGCTCGTGGTTCGGAATTTCTGGCTATGCCAGAAGTGCACTATTGAAAGCCGATCGACTACACGAAAATCGTTTGAATTATCCCGTAAATCGAGAAACATGTAAAGTCCCCAATCTTCATTAGCCATTTGAGGTCAGTAATTTATTTGTCATTTTTTTCATTAATAACAGGAAAAATTGTCAGTTTCACTGTTAAATGGTCTTTCAGCCGTTTACATAGCATGTGGAAAGATGGTCAAAAGATATCGCCTATGCCCCGCCCATGCACGTAACACTACAAGCGGGTGCAATTAAACACCACTGATTCAGATCCACTCATTTCATCATTTCATTTCTGCCCACATCTGTGATTTGTGATTTTCATACCACATAAGATGCTTTTGTTTTGTTTTGGAAAGCCCCATCCGCATCCCGGGATCCGCATGCATGTGCGTTATTTGTTCACAAGAATTCCAACAACAGTCGGTCAAAGGAATTTGAAAGAACTTTTTATAGTGTGTCATAAAAATGGAATATTCCAGGGATGTCTGTTTGCAATGGTCAGCCGCCCTCGGTCTTAAGTGTACTTACGGATCCCGTTCACAGATAGAATCAGCAAAGCGACGATGAACACACAAATTGCAGTCTTCATGGTTTGCAACAAGGACAATGAAACAAGCGTAAAGTTTCTGAAGAGAAAGAGCGAGAGAAATAAAACCAAAACATACCCCAGTCAGAGTGACAATAAAGAAACAATAAAAATCACAGAACTTTAAACTTTAAATTCTATAGAATTCGTTCATAGTTTTAACTATACATGGGAAACCAAAATGTTAAAATAACAAAATGATATTGATAACAAAGAAGTCATAGGCGTCAGCAACTAAAGCAAAAAAACAGGATGAATAAATGTTATAATTTAGATTAACATGTGACATAGTTCTCACTTGAACTTCAAGTAACAGTAAAACGGTTTTACTGTTGTTATTAGAATAACTGAGATAATTATTGCCCCCGTCCCGCCCCCAAGCCAAGGTTCAAGCCAGGGAAAAGACCCTGGGAACGAGGTTGTAAAGCGCTATTGAGCTGAAGGGAAACAGCGTCATATAAATAAAGATCAAGGTAGGGTTGAATCGTGATGTTTTCCTGTTATGCAAATTTTTCTTTGCTTTGATCATCGAATCATGCATCACGAGTCTCAAACCATAGTTAGAATGAATAGAGAATAGATCAGAATTTCGAAATACACTCTTTATTTATTATAATAACATGTTTTTTAAGAATATCGAGCCTGAAATTTGCGAAATTTTAAAACTATTTTAAGAATAAACCCGAGCCTGAAATTTTGAAAAGAATATCATGTATATTAAAAATTTGTGAATACGATACAATTATACCTTTTTACTAAACCGTATAAAAATTCTCCCCTTTCTCTAAAGTAGCTAAAAACCACCAACAACAACAGCCATTAGCCGTTTGTTAACCATTTCCCCCAAGAAGTTATCTGCTTCAATATAAGGCTCTAATGCCAACAGGTTGGCTCTTACTATTTCTGATAGTCTAACCTTGTTATTTTGATAACAATTTTAAAATGTCCTTTGATTTTATCATCATTTTTGCATGATTATGTGTTAAGCCCCGGCCAAACGATCGCAACATGTCAACGCAACATATCGCAACATTGTTGGGCGCAACATGTTGCGTGCGTTTGGCCACCGTGTTGCGATGTGTTGCGACATGTTGGGTGTTGTTCGCTCAGGTTTGAAAATGGTCAAATTTGTGCCAACAACACCCAACACGTCGCAACATGTTGCAACAGAGTGGCCTAACGCACGCAACATGTTGAGCCCAACAATGTTGCGATATGTTGCGTTGGCATGTTGCGATCGTTTGGCCGGGGCTTTAGTAAAAAGACGGAACTGTGAAATTTTTCTTAAAAGCGCACTTTTGTCTGCGCTGCTGCATCAGTTACGTGTACGTTAGCCGGATGCATGTTGCTGTCAAAATTAAAGTACCTTAGTTAAATCAAAAGACGAATTTTTTCCTCTGACATGCTAAATTCGGACAGGGATTAAAAGTTTTAAATTTGAACAATGAGCAATGGTTTATGTGGAATTTATAGGGACTACTAAGGTCTTACCTACCTTGGAAAATCTTTGAATAACCGGAATCAAGCTTTACTCAATATGGCAGCCGATCTCAAGAGATCCCGAACTAAAAGGCGGCGATTAAATCTAACTAAGGGTGTGAAATGGCCTGAAAATGTGGCTTTCTATTGGTTGTTTATAACAGCTCGTCTTTGGTGATTGGTTGACTGTGAAATGGAAACTCCTGGTCTTGTTTTTAGCCTTGCAGGGCTCACAGGTAATGTATGACTGTTTCCTCGCTATGACATTCAACCATGAGGATATCTTAGCAACTGGTTATGACACCGAATGCAAATATGGCGGACCACTCGGTCGTCGCCCGGGACGAGCTACATGAAGCTACATGAAAGCGAGGTTAGTCAGTCTTCGATGTTTTGCTTTGAAGTTGCTTCCCCAGAAAACTCTTGCTTCGTTGTCGATTTGGTCCCTTTGTCTCGCCCTACCTACGCGTTTTTGTGTTCCTGAATGCCACCGCAACAGAGTGGTATCTTCCACAGCAGATCGGAGAAAGTGATCTTTCTCTCAGTTTCCTCGTTCGCTTCGGAGGGGAAACCAAAGAGACGGAGGCAAGAAGTTTACGATCGTCGAAGGAATTGTTAAAGTTCAGGTTGGAATCGATCTTAGAAAATGTGTAAGCGATCGCATTTAGCTCCAAGTTGTTGTCATTTGGCTCAATGCTTTCACTGGTTTCAACGACGGGGCAGTTGAAGTTCATTCGCTTGGTTATTGCACTGTAGTATTTGCTTCCTCTGATTCTTTGCGAGTGGACGCGAACGCAAATATAATATTTATTAAATCCATTTTGAAATCGCTGGTGGTCCCTGTAATCTGATTGGCTCAAATTGGTGCAATTTATTCCCAAATTGCACCATTTTTTGCTCTAAATCACATCATTTTTCCAGCCAATGAGGAAGTTACACTTCAAACTTGCGGGATGTCGTGGCGCTTTCGTGAGCGCTTGCGCTACACTGTAGAACTTTCCAGTAACCAAAAATAGCGCGCGCGCAACTTGATTAAAGGTCGCGCGCTGCTCTATTTCGTATTGAAGTAAAAGCGTTTCCGGTTCCGCTTTTTATTTAAAAACCGCTTCAGTTCTGCATCAATAACATATTTGAATTGGCCAAGTCCTGTATTTGGGCGATTTCAAAATGGATTTAATAAAGTGGTAATTGAACTGAGTGGAGTGCAGTTTTGGTCTGAAATCATACTTGTGATTTCAAATCGAACTCGCGCTGCGCGCTCGTTCGATTTTGAAATCACGCGTATGATTTCTGACCAAATTGCACTCCACTCAGTTCAATTACCATTATTTATCTTCTATAACATAGGACTTTCTTAACGTTTTGCACTGGATGGTTTTCGATTTATTTTTTATTGCGTGATAATCAAAATGATCTGAAGTTTGCAATGAGTTCAACGCGTTGTCGAACGTTGCTAACGCATTAGGAAACATAATGCCAACGCATTCCAACGGGGTTGGAATGTTCAATGTATTTTTGACTTATCTCTTATGCCGGGTTTTTGCAAATTGGGTCACATACAGACTAACGCGGCATTCAACGGAAACGGCTATAAAACGTCTTGTTGTATATGCAGTGGCGTATGTACGGGAGAGCCGGGGACCCGCCCCTCCCTTATTTTGGAAAAAAAAAAGAAAATCACAGAAGGAAGAAAAAGCCGGCTTTGCAAGCAAATCAAACCTCCTCCCCCCTCCCCCTCCCCCTCCAGCACAAGGTCTGGATCCGCCACTGATATGCAAGTAGCGGCTAATTTGTTCACTAATTAGTTTTAAAATGTTTATTGTACTTGGTACATATAAGGTTTTCCTGTCTATTTCTTTAGTGTTGTAAGGCTTTTTTGTATTTTATATCATGTTATGATCAGACTGTTGTATGTAATAATTTTTAACGTGTAATATTTGTTACTGATACAATAAACAGACAAGACTGATCATCACAGTTATGCACAATTTAAGCCTGAAAAAAAATCAGGTTGCTGATACATTGCCCACGATAAGTTTTTTTAGAGCTAAATAATCAGTCTGAAAAGTTATTTTTCATTACTTTAATCACTCAAATCACGCATTTATTTGTTTGATTTTTTTTTTACTTCAGAAACGTCAGAGCAAAGTCCAAGACTGAGAAAACTGCAAGTGTTTCATTGGCTGTGGCGCCCAGGAAAAAAAAAAGGGTGTGGTGTAAACTTTTTAAGGGTTCAAAATAAGGTTGTTAAAACATACGGGAGTTGCCGTGTTTGTGTTATTTCATATTTCTCTCTGTAATATGGATAAGAATAATTGCGGGCGACAAAGGAGCCCGCAATTCTAATCTCAACGTTGCTTTTACAAACGCATGCGCCGCAGTTGTATAGTTTGGCCCTGACTCGATTTTGCTGAAATCTTGAGTCGTCCACCACGAATGCATGGAATGCTATTTTCTCACGCGCATCATGCGTAACATTTAGACCTTGGATCACGTGAAGGTCATGCATAGCAGCTTCGCCGACCAATCCAAATCGAGCGTGTTAACTTGGATTCGACTTTTCTGTTCCTGTTGTCGCGTTGTATGCCATTTCCCGGTCGTATTCCGTCTTAATCGAGAGTGGCAACTGTTCGTCCTTAACTTCATGCAATCGCGGAGCGTCAGAATTGTTTGCCCTTCAGCTGACAAGCGCATAGTGTGAGATCGCGTTCTTTAGTTTCATAGAAGCGTGGAGCAAAGCTGTTCGTCCTTGACTTAACAAGCGCATGGTCTGAGATCCTTCGATCTCAGAAACGTGAAGCGACAGCGTTGGTCTCCCTTCAGATCTCAGAAGCTCTGCTTTCAATAGAAAATGTTACGATGCTTGTAGATGCAACTTCTAATTATATCAAAGAAATTGTTAAATCGAGTGACTTCACGTAGTGACGCTAGACAGTTTCTATTTAGAACATTCATGAACAATATTGAAGGTACTTATGTAACAGCTTGAAACAGCAGTTTGTTGTACATCAAAGCACGTTCCAAAAAAAGGATGAAGTCAACCATAACAACTGTGACTAACAAACAATGGGCAACTATACACAGTTGCATTTGGTAATTCAGTTATAAATGTAGTTTCACTTTTTACAGACCATTTAGTGTGTGTAACAAGAGCCGTTTAGTTTCTGTTTTTACAAGAACATTTGGTGAATGTGCTTTCATTAGCCTATTCAAAAATTTGTTACAATACAGTTGTTCCGTTTTAGTATTATTCAGTACGAAGTTTAACATGTCACATGTTAAACTATTTTTTCAAACAAAACTTTAAACTTACGACATTATATTGTGGATCGTATTAAACAAAGTCGTAAAATTTATGACGTATACCATACAGATATGACTGCCGAAAACTCAGGAACCATGCAGTAGCATTTGATAATTCAGTAATTGTTTCAGTTTTAACAGAGTATTTAGTATATGTAACAATACAGTTGTTTTGTTTAAATTTTTATTCAATGAAATGTTAAAGTATTCCCACAAACAATCATTTAGCTTTATATGTTATATTGTGGAAAAAACTACATTTTTTTATATATTGGTCGTTTTGTTTCAGTTTACATGAGGACATTGTATAACATGTACGCTTTGCTTGATTTCATATTTTCCATGTTATGATTTTAAATAAATCACACTTGCGTTAAATCAATCATTTTGACTCGATCAATACGCATACTTTATGACATACAGTGCTTTTATTTACGCCGTGATACAGCAACAATTACAGCATATTATTAAATCTAAGGCCCGGTTCAGACGCCGTACTTCACATGAGCCGAATCGAATTCAATGATTTAAGTTCATGTGAAGTACGGCGTCTGAATCAATTCGAAACGGCTGATATAATTCGGATCGGCTTAGCCGTTCTTCACGCCTGGCTCAGCCGGGAATAACGGCTGTGGACCGGCTTTGATTCAGACGCCGATCTTCACATGAGCCGAACCAAATACATAAATTAATTTAATGTATTTTTAATGTATTTTGAAGACCTGAGTATGCGCAGAAGTATAAATTGTGCGCCAGCGAATCAAAATGGCGGGTTTCGCTGGTCAGAGAAGACTTAGCCGATAAGTGCAGTTTGTGTTTTCCTGGTTTCGCGTGCAAACTTGCGGCCTCCTTGGTAAACGGCATCAAAATTAATGTGCATTCCATCACAGTTTTTGTGCTTGCGTTTGAATTACGCGTGAACATTGCATTTGTGAATTAACCAGAATATTGAAGTTGTATTTCACCGTACGCAAAACGGATGGAAGTTGAAATTGTGTTTTGAAATTAAGTTCATGTGAAGTACGGCGTTTGAAACAATTTATCAGTTGTAATCTTGCAGTTACATGTAAATAGCTTAGTGCAGTTTGCCTTATTCTGCTCCTTTTTGCGAACTTTTCTTCTATTTTTCACCGGACAGCTTTGGATCCTGCTTGCTTGTTGTTTATCATGTTTACGGGAGTTCAGCACGTATTAGCGCTGATCGAAATGCACTTTTATCTGCTACTGAATTTAGTTCGCCTGCAATTAAGATCGGCGTCTGAATCAATTCAGCCGGTCTAAATTAATTTGGGTCGGCCTAAATTCTAATTCAATTCGGCTCATGTGAAGTACGGCGTCTGAACCGGGCCTAAGGAAAGCAAACAACGGGATTAGTGTCTCGTGGAATGCTCTGGTGTTACTGTTTCACAGATTTTGTCAAATCACTCTATTGTTACTGTCAAAATGGAGGAAAAAGAGAGTAAAACCTGGGAGGAGGGGGTGCTCATGGACAAACAAAATCACCCGACCTTTCCCTATAGGCCCCCAAATCTTTTATTCCTCAAATGGGCAAAAAAAAAAAAAAAAAAATCCTCGCCCGCATTTGCTAACCTTTTTTTTTTGTACTTTCTACGCTACATGATAGGCTTAAAAATTCGCGCCACTTTTTCATCCAATCAGAAGTACAACCAAAACCAATTGTGACGCGTTCGCATGCATTTTCCCGCGCTTTGCGTCAGCTACCTGTAATTACTTTGCGTTTTGATTGGTTCACTGTATTGTCTGTGTTTTTTGTGATTGGCTAGAGTAGTCACTTTGGTTTTGGTTTTACGACACTTGAAAACCGCTCTATCAACCTTGCTAACTCACAGTTATTGTGGTTGCTGATGATAATTTTCTCGAAATTTAACACAGGTTTTGTGTCCACGAAATTATCTCGCTCGACGGACCAAAACTGGCGAGTTTAAACGATTTGGTGGGTTTTGCGTTGACTGTTATTACACGTTGTAAAGTAGCAGTCAACGCAAAAAACTGGCAAAACCCACCAAATCGCTTAAATTAGCCATTTTGAGCCGCAGAAACGACAATACACAACAATACAACTGAGGTTGGTTTACGTTTTCTTGAGCTTTAACAGGGACATTAGTGGATATAAGTTACGATATTGAGTCTTAAAAGACTCTTCAATGTTCCCATACATTTCTTTATATTTCGAACATACGAACAGACACGCCGCTTGTATGGGCTCCATGTGGGATTACTTGATACCAGATACCAAGAGCTTTGATTTCTGAGGCAATGTCCTTCGCTTCGCATGGAGCAAGCAGATGTAGATGATGTGGCAGGCATTCCACAGTTCAGGGCAGATAATCCATCCACCTTTTTGCCATCGACATTTTTACATTTTTGATCATCGAACGGTTCCTGTAACAGTGCTATGAGATAGGAAACGGAAAAATGTACTAGTAATATCAGAGATTTTGCAGCAAGATAGCACCCTGCGGAAGACTTTCATGTCCGGCGAAATTTAGCTATCGGTTTTAGACTGAGGACACTGAGACATTTCGCGACTAGTCATATATGAAGAAGAACATCATACATCATCATGGAAAAAAAAAACGTTCAGATTAAGGCCAGAATTTATTTTGATCGGGTCAGGCTTACATGCAAACCGAAATGCAAATGCTGTTAAAAATCCCTGGCAGCTTTAAATTGCTTAATGTGCGCGATGCAGTAATCGTAAACGAAGAGTTGTTTGACTATGTCTTTGTAATTTGTTGAAATCTCAAGTGGAGCAATCCCAAATCACAAATGTTGTTTTTATAAATGTTTGAAGACAATTTTAACGAAACCTCCTGAGAGTGTCTGTCCCAGTAGGGCCGTGCTATGAACAAATATTGTCCCTTAGCTTTAAAATTTCCCGCTAACGTATGTCGGCATCGCAGGTGAGAGGGGTACTCTGAAACTCCTTCTTAACAAAAGGCCTCTCATATTTCCAGTGACCACGCCCACAGCAGATCTCGGTCAAAATATTCGCAAAAACTGTAGTTTTTCCCTTCGTTTGCTTTTTGTTTAAAAATTTATGTCAAGTTACCTCCAGAATTCGAAAATTACATGTTTAACACATATCTTTTCCTTTATTTTGTTGTCGACTGCTGAAAAAAAGCCACGGACATTGTCGATTATTTTTGGCAAGTTGAGTGTTTTTTATAAGGCCTACTAGGTACAAAAATAGATCGGACGGGTAAAACTGGGTCATAGCTTCCTAGTGCATACTGGAATCGCTTAGTTACCGCCAGATTTCGAAAACTTCTAAAATTCCCCGCGTTTCGATACCAATTTCATCAATATTGATCGAGTTTTTCCACGGACCCATGGCCCTGAAGTTTCACTTGGTGCGTG
>JAHPZR010008210.1:5000-16293 GCA_019787425.1 Platygyra sinensis
ACCATGTTCACATACTCTCATCTAAACACACATATCAACCAATGAGAGCACACATAGTGGCTCAGTTACTCAGTGTTCCTATAGTAATGGTGCTCCGCTTGGCAGCCTCAGCTCTGCTAATATATGGCCCTATATGAGACTCCTGTTGCATTAAGCCACATGAGCAGTGCAACAGGAGAAATGTCTTTCTTCTGCATGTTTTCTTGCTGGTTAATTCTAAAACCAACTTTTGATGTAGCCCTCCCCAGCCGCCCGAATCTTGTTGCCCAGCTAGATCAGGAAATACTTGACCCCAAACAATGCAAAACAAAAGAAAGACAGGAAATGTAATTATGCCAGAGATGCACTTCACCAGCCATAGAAAACTGTTTGTCTTCTATACATTAGTTAGGTGATATTTCAGACATGAGAGACCATGTTTGACCTTATTTCCAGACACCAAGAAGAGTTGAAAATATGGTGCATTGCACAGTATTGTTGATGAACTATGCCAGCGCTCCAAGCTCACTTTTTCAAAAAGTCACCTTTTGGCGACCTTTAATTGTAAAATGGTCGCCATGAGAAAAAATTCAGTCGCCAAAAAGAAAGAAGACGTGAAGGGGAGGACACTTCATGACATATTACACGTCGCCAAATAAAGGGGAAGACACTTCATGACATAGTACACGAATGGCTAATGCGCCAAACGGCTCGTTTTCAACACTTTATTTTTGCTACAGTAAGTTTACGCATTCATGTCGGGTTTCTGAACAACGAGTTGTGAAAAGAGAAATACAGGTGATGCCGCCACTTGTACTGCTGATTAAATTCGTCCTATTATTGATAATTTTTCCAGCAAGTTTCTCTTTTAATCTGTTGGTCGCCAATTGGCGACTTTCGCCAGAATTTTGGTCTCCAAATATTTTTTCCACTCGCCGTGGTGACCAAAATGGTCGCAGCTTGGAGCGCTGTAAAATGCGGTGTTTGAAAATATGTTCAATCACTGTCTTTGATCTTCTTAATCCAAATCAAAAGGAGAAAATGAAGAAATAAAATCATAAAAGTCTATGCTCAATAGGATCAGATCCCAAAGAAACCATAACACTGACTGTCATGATTTCCTTTAAATAAATTTATGAATCATTAATGATTATTGGAAGGCATCGGCATTCTTGGTGATTAGCCTGTCTAAATTACAAATGTGCATACTGGGACTCAGTCAGCCTCATTGAACAACGATTGCGTAATAAAATTTCAATGCATGTGCCTAAGTTCGATAGACACTAGTAATAGGCCATTTCCGAGTTTCCTTGTGCCTCCATTTCAAAGTGAGTCTAAGTGCGAAACCATTCTTATGAAAATGAGTTTGATTTGCATGAAAAGGAAACTGCATGCAGAACTTATTTTCATAAGAATGGTTTCGCACTTAGACTCGTTTTGAAACAGAGGCACAAGAGAACTCGGAAATGGCCTGTTACTGACTGCTAGTAAAAGTACAGTCACACTAGTATATCAAGTGTGCATTTGACTGTTAGTATTCACCGTATATAATAGCCAGCTATTGCAAGCACTCAGGGGCGGATGTAGGGGGAGGGTGTAGCACCCCCTGAGATGAAGCCTTCTTCTTTGCATTTGCTTTAAAATTTGTTTACCTCACCGGTCAGTGACATCATTCCTTAGAGGTGCACCTCCTCCTAATAAAAATCCTGGATCTGCCCCTGGCACTGTCGGCATTTTGGCTGCAAATCGAAATGATAAACGCTTTAACCTACAGGTGTCTGCTTTTTCCACTGTGAGCTGAAAAAACTGCCATATCTGCCAATTTTATCATTACCATGGTGGACTACAGGGTGAAAAGTAATTCAGGAAACTGTCCTGGATCAAGATTTGAGATAGTCCTCCAACGCACATTGTTGCCAAATGCAAATGTTACACCTGAACAAACAACATGATTAAGAGCTCCTCCTGAATGCCGTGATCTAAGTGAGCCTGTTAGGACTGTTACTTTAGCCTGTATACAGTACATGGTGTTTTTCACCAAAGCAACACCTCTGTCAAACATAACTTCAAAACCACAATAAGGGCCTGCTTCGCATCTTAAACTGCTTGAAGAAAACTCTCCAGTTTGTCTTTTAGATACCATAACTTGTTTCTTCTTGGTGTTCTTTATCATAGTTAGATCTATAGAGTAACTCGAATTTTCAACTCCAAAGAGGCAGACCCCATGTAATATTATATCTTTGTCCACGGAGAAATCAAGAGTACATGTAAACGAAGAAGGTAACAAATAAGATAAAAAATTATCTGTGAAATTGCCGAATCTACAACACCTTTGCGCATTTACTTTAAAGCCTGCTCTTCTGATTTCTGGAAACCCCACTGGAGATGTTGGGACTGAGCTCAGACATTTGACAACAGTAACGATTTCATCTGGGGTTAGAATTTTGCTGTCCAACACGATGCTAGCAAAATCCTCCTGCTTCATTGTTGGAAAACGCAACGCTTTGACAAGCGTTTCTCCAAGAATTCCTCTTTTTACTGGACCATCTGCCTCTAAACCTTGCCTGTCGCATTCCTTTGTCGCCCACAAGTCAACACCTTTAAACAGGTCGATCTCTTCAATCGTCAGTCCATCTCTTACGACTATCGTTTCAAGTAAGGATCTCTCAATTGTCGCAAACTCATCTGATTTCACCGCCTTTTCTGTCTGTTTATCGATCACTTCCCAGCATCGGTCCACCAGTTTTTTCTCTTCATATTTCTGAGCAGACGAAAGGATACTAAAAACGTTTGTAGGATCTACTCTGCGTTCCAAATATTTCATGCATTTAGCAGCCAGTGAAGGCACCATGTATTTCTTCGCCAAATACAACACTCCCATCACATTACTTCTCGTCAAGTTCACTTCATCGCTGTACATGTAACGAAACAACTCCAACAGACTTTCGTAGTCACAGTCAGGCAGTTCAATAGAGTTTGAAGTCTCCGCCAACTTGCCGTAAAACATCGCTTCAAACACAGGACTGCCAATCGACAACACTAACTTGTGAGCAGGGATCACTTGCTTTCGTCGTTTACCTTGGCTACTTTCACCGCTTTCACCATCATTCTTACCAATGACAAACTTCACATCACTAAAGAGATCGTTGTTAAAAATAAATTTGCTTCTTTCTCTGACAGCTGGTCTTGTAGTTTGCCAGTGCTCCGGGACGACAAACATCGTTTCTGTAAATCCTCCGAGGTATAAAACAGGCGAAAATCTTTATCCAATATCATAGTGGTGTTTGGGAAATGAATTGTTTTCACCCTGAATCTGCAATCACGTTGGTCAGTAATAGTTCCCTCACGTCAGTACCTCATGTGACCTCATGTAATATCCCTTGTAAAGTGTATTTAGAACTTCTCCGGAATTCGCAATATTCCCTGTGTTTCTTTGTTCCCCTATTGTCTTCCCCTGTATTCTCCTGTATTCCCCTGTATTCTCTTGTATTCCCCTGTATTATATGGTATTCCCCTGCATTCCCCTGTATTCTCTTGTATTCCCCTGTATTCTCCTGTATTCCCCTGTGTTCTCCTGTACTGTATTCTCTTGTATTCCCGTGTATTCTTATGTATTCTCTTGACGTACTGTATTCCCCTGTAATCTCCTGTATTCTCCTGTTTTCTCCTGTACTCCCCTGTGTTTTCCTGTATTACCCTGTATTCCCCTCTAGTCTCCTGTATTCTCCTGTTTTCCCCTGTATTCTCCTGTATCCTCCTGTGTTACCCTGTATTCTCTTGTGTTCCCCTGTATTCGCTTCTGTTCCCCTGTATTTTCTCGAATTGTCCTGTATTCCCACGTATTCTCCTGTATTCCCCTGTATTGTCCTGTATTCTCCTGTATTCCCCTGTTTTCCCCTGTATTCTCCTGTATTCTCCTCCTCCTCCCTTGCCTTGCGAATACCATCTCTATTTAACAATTAGACCCGTAGCCCGAAACGGGTTAATAAGCTTCGGTAAGGCTAGATTAAATGTAATCACAAATGGAATTCTGTAACCCTCTGTAAACCGTTGTATACCCCTGAAATCCCATGTAAACCCTTGTATGCCCTTGTAATCCCCTGTATAACCCTGTAATCTCTTGTATAGCCTTGTAATCCCTTGTGATCCCCTGTAAACCCTTGTATACCCTTGTAATCCCCGGTCAACCCTTGTATACACTTGTAATCCCCTGTATACCCCTTTAATCCCTTGTAATCCCCTGTAAACCCTTGTATTCCCTTGTATACCCCTGCAATCCCCCGTAAACCCTTGTAATCCCCTAGAAACCCATGTAAACCCATGTAAACCCTTGTAGTCCCCTGTACACCCTTTTATTCCCTTGTAATCCCATGAAAACTCATGTATTCCTTTGTAATCCCTTGTCTTGTAAACCCTTGTATATACCGCTGTAATCGATAATAAATTCAAATTTGAAGGTCAAATTAAGAAAGTAGGTCGTAAAGTGAGCCAGAAAGGATAAGAAGTTCCTTCCTTTAGAGCTGCGGGAAAATCTTCATAGAGCGTTCATTGCTCCACATTTTAATTATTGTGCCGAGTCCTTGGCATTTATGTAGTAATCGCTTAACAGAAAAACTCGAAAAATTGAACGAGCGGGCACTCCGCTTCGTTTATCAAGACCAAATTTCTCCTTATGAGACCCGAGTTGTTAAAAATGGGTATATAGCACATTAGCAAATCAAAGACTTGCAAATAGAAATGAACCTACAAGTATTTCCGAGTTATTGACTGCACGTAATTCTAATTTTAATTTACGTGATGATGCTATTTTGTATTTATCTAAAGTTAAGATTAAAAACGTTAACTGAAAGTACGGGATTAAGTCATGGAGATACCAAGCTGCCCGACTATGCTCCGGGATCACTATTCCTAATAATTTGAGAAGTTTCGATACCTACCGCAGTTTTAAACGTGGACTTAAGGTGCTCGACCTCGTAGCTTATAGGTTATAGTGGCTTATTTCGTATTTAACTTTTTTAATTTAACTAAGTTTCTTAGTATATAAGTAACATAGTGTTATAATTTGCAGTTTGTATATATTGTACCATTTTAAACACTTACATAGTTGTAAGTTTATAGACCCTTATTCGTAACTGTTAAGTGCCATATTAGAATTTAAATATATCATGGCAATTTGTCTCTGCATACAAGGAGGTCATAAAAGATACTATCTGTAGATTCCCATCAGCATGTTATGCACTAGAGAGCTGTTGACTCAGTCAATAATGCATTCTGAACTGGCAGACATGTTCCACACAAGATTTTATTAACCATAAGGGCCTTTCTTTTACTTTATTAGTGCATATTTAATTACATGCCTTTTGCTTCAGTATGTTTAAAGTAAACATGGTTTGGTCTCGCCATGTGTACGAACAATGGCTCAGCCAAAGTCGTACCAAAAAGGTACGATTATGTATAAGTGCAGACTGTAATAAAACAAAAGCATCAATATATAAGCATTTAGTATAAATGTACTAGCGTTCTATCACGAATGCCGTCCTCTGATTGGCTACGCTACTCACGTTCTATTCTGTGATAGATAGTGAGTAGCGTAGCAGCTTGCACTGGGGGCCGCTTTTTCGTGTTTTCGAAGTGTCTTTGAAGAGAATTTAGATGAAAGTTTTGAACGACTAGTAGATTTATACTAAAACAATTAGATTATTCGCTCTCGATTTCTATCGCGCGATAGTTGACTGGGGCTGCGCCCTCGTCAACTATCACGCGATAGAAATCTCGAGCTCATAATGTAATTGTTAAGTATATCGTTTGTTTAAACGCCACTACATTTCGGCGAAAACGCAAACATGCATACTTCCTTAAAGATTACAAGGAGTTTATTAGCGTAATAGAACTTAGTGACAAAACTCCATGAAATCAAAATTCTAGTGTCTATGATGCGACAAGCATTTTGAAACCATCTCTTGCTTGCAAAATTTTTGACACAATGATTTCACATATTTTGACTTATGATGGTGAAGCCAACACCCTTTAGTACTAATTTTTAATTAATGTTAATGTTAATTTTTCTTTTTATCAAAGCAGACTTCAAGTATTGGGACACTTCACCGATTGGAAAAGGTCACTTACAGTTTTGTAAACGTTATTTGCAAATGAATAACAAGGCTTCTATAATATTGCATCCCGGGCTGAACTTGGCCAATGTTCTCTTATCTTTGATATGAATTCAGAAATAAAAGAACTTTTTAGTACATTTAATAGTTATCTTCAAAATAAGGAACAAAGCTCTTCAGTCATATAATCATTAGTGATGTCCATTGATCCTCATCGTAATGATATAACTAGTTTTCATACCAGCCTTATAAAGACGCTCAATTATTACAATACTCTTTCTAATTTGAATCATGACAATTTAGATGATACGAAGATCCTGGATTTTGTAGATCACATGCAGAAGATCTAGGAATATATCGCCCACTGGAAATTCACAAAAGCTTGAATTTTAAGCAAGCTATACACCATCGATTTATCTTGATGTTACTAGAAAAAATCCTAATAGAAAAATTCTTGTGAAACTTAGAATAAGTAATCATAAACTTTCCAGAATGTTGAATAGGGAATAGTACGAATATTGCGATTAATCTCGATTGGGTGTGTATGCAAAAAGAAGTTTCATGTGAAAAAGCCTAAGGTATATGTCAAGCTGTTGTTTGTTGTCTGGATTCTTGAATTTTGGGGACTTCTCGGCAGAACATTTAGCCTTCTAGCTCTAAGCTATCAGTTACTTGGATGGGGCGCAGCGCGAAAACAGAGCATGAAAAAGTAAAACAAGCTATGGCTAGAGGAAGCGCCGCATTTTTCCTCGAAAACAACTTCAGCACCTGAAAGGCGTTAAATCTCTTTGGTATATGTAGAGAGACATGTATTCAAGCCTAGGGCCAAACAAATATGGCAAAAAGGTTTGACAAACATCCGGCCGGTAAAAGAGCTCTAATTTACTCTTGCTTTCTCGCGCGCGATACATGGCGTCACATGAGCGCGCGCTTAAATAAAGGGCATTCGCAAGTCAGTTCTCGTCCAAGGTTGTAAAAACCTTTCTTTGATCGGGGATTGCTCGAAAACCTACCGTACAACCTATGATGAAATTTTCAATGTTGATTTGTTGGGGTGAATCATGTTTAGAGCCCACATTTTTAAAAAACCTGCAAGATGGATTTTGAGCCATTTTTGATTTCACATTCTCTGAGTTTGCAAAAAATCTGTGTTACAGATTTTTATTTTACTTTGCATGAATGGTAAATCAGACCCAATTTCTTATTCCCGAAATTTTGAGGTGGGGTCATTCGGGTAGATCTTGAGAAAAACGTGACTTAACCTACTAGTGCCCAGTCTCTCAATGGAAACTCGGTCGCTCATTTTGGCCATTTCTTGATGTTTGATTATTCAAATTTCACATAGAATGGTAAAAGATTTAAGAAAACAGTAAATAGTGAAGGGGAAAAAAACTTGGAACCTTTTTCAAAAGAGTTAAAAGTTGTGCTTTTATACTCCATTAAAACTGTAGTAAGCCACCTTAATAAAGAGTTCTATGAAACGTTTCTTAAAGTGTTGCTTAATTTACACCACCTTTCTTCACATAAGCAAATACTTAATCGCGTTTAGGCGAGCGATAAAAGCAGCAATAACTTCTTTTTAATTTGTCAATTACCTTAAAAGCTTCCATTACATAATACGGCCAGTCCCGCGCGAGTAAGCTCACATAGCGTTTTTCACCAGGTGTTTGTTGTTAGATCTTAACAGAACAGTTTTAGACAACTATTTTTTTGGAAATGGCTAGAGAGATAGCCAGGTCCTCTCGCTTTCAGTCTCAATCATTTGTCAACGTAGTTCAGATATCGAGATTCCATAAAAGGGGTTCTATAAGGCAGGTTGCCTGGTGTGCAGAAAATTCAGTTTTCCTTCAATTTGTTTGGCTGTCTTTGAGCTTGCTGTTAAAGTCAAATTAATGGCGCACTGGCTCTTTGTGACGAAATTATTTAAAGAAGCGATGCTTTTGCTGCTTGGCAGCAAGTTACCAAGTTAGCCACTCTCGTTTCGCCCGCCCGGGTTCAGGCCCTATAGGGTAGCGGGAAGAAATTAGAGTTCAGGGACTGGACTAGGGTACGTTTGCATAACTTTCAAGAATTCTCCCAACCCTCCAAGTGTTCAGATGTGGCTCTGCAAACACGGAAAAAGTGCTCTATTGCTTCTAAAAAATAATTCTTAATAGTATGCGCAAATCTGAAACGTCATAACCGTGCTCGCATACTCTCATCTAAACACACCTATCGACCAATGAGACATAGTAGCTCAGTTATATTGCTCCGCTTGGCAGCCAAAGCTCTGCTAATATATGGCCCTATCTGAAACACCGGTTGCATATCCACATGTAAGATGCAACAGGAGAAATGTCTTTTTTCTGCAAGCTTTCTTGCAGGTTTCTAAAACCAACTTTTGACGTAGCCCTCCCCCTCATCTTTATTGTCCAGCTAGATCAGGAAATGCTTGACCACAAACAATGCAAAACAAAATAAAGAGAGGAAATGTATACGTAATTATGCCACAGGTCCACTTGACCAGCCATAGAAAACTGTTCTCTACACATTAGTTAGGTGATATGTCAGACATGAGAGACCATGTTTGGCCTTATATATTTTCAGGCACCAAAAAGAGTTGAAAAAATGGTGCATTGCCCAGCATTGTTGATGGACTTCTGGTGTTTGAAAATATGGTCAATCACTGTCTTTGATCTTCTTAATCCAAATCAAAACTCAGAGAAGAAATGAAGAAATAAAATCATGAAAGTCTTTGTTCAATAAGATCAGATTCCAAAGAAACCATAACACTGACTGTCATGATTTCCTTTAAAATTTATGAATCATTAATGATTATGGGAAGGCATCCGCATTCTTGGTGAAGCGTGTCTAAATTACAAATGTGTATACTGCAACTCAGTCATAATCATTTAACAACGATTTCGTAATTAAAATTTCACTGCATGTGCCTAAGTTCGATAAACACTAGTAATAGGCCATTTCCAAGTTTCCTTGTGCCTCCGTTTCAAAGCGACTCTAAGTGCGAAAACATTCTTATGAAAATGAGTTTGATTTGCATGAAAATGAAACTGCATGCAGAACATGGTTTCGCACTTAGACTTGTTTTGAAACAGAGGCACAAGAGAACTTGGAAATGGCCTATCACTGACTGCTAGTAAAACTAAAGTCACACTTGTATATCAAGCGCGCATTAGACTGTTAGTATAATCACTGTATGTAATTATAGCCAGCTATTGTAAGCACTGTTGAAATAATAAATGCTTTAACCTGCAGGTGTCTGCTTTCTCCACTGTTAGCTGAAAAAAACCATTTGATCACAGTCTATATATACCTCAACGGTCAATTCAATTTGCCTAAGTCCACAAAGGGAAAATAGTGTCAAAATTTAGAATGAAAAGATGTCCCTTTATCCAATTTTAGTGTTACCATGGAGAACTACAGGGTGAAAAGTAATTCAGGAAACTGTCCTGGATCACGCACATTGTTGTCAAATGCAAATGCTACACCTGAACAAACAACATGATTAAGAGCTCTTCCTGTAGTCAGTGACCTAAGTGAGCCGTTTAGGACTGTTAGTTCAGCCTGTATACGGTACATGGTGTTTTTCACCAAAGCAACACCTCTGTCAAACATAACTTCAAAACCACAATAATGGCCTGCTTTACATCTTAAAATGCTTGAAGAAAAGTTTCCACTTTGTCTTTTAGTTACCATAACTTTTTTCTTCTTGGTGTGCTTTATGATAGTTAGATCTATAGAGCAACTTGAATTTTGAACTCCAAAGAGGCAGAGCCCGTGTAATGTTATATCTTTGTCCACGGAGAAATCAAGGGTAACCGGAGGACGCGTCAAAAAAGATAAACAAACATCCGTGAAATTGCCGAATCTACAACATCTTAGAGTATTTACTTTAAAGCCTGCTCTTCTGATTTCTGGAAACTCCACTGGAGATGTTGGGACTGAGCTCAGACATTTGACAACAGTAACGATTTCGTCTGGGGTTAGAATTTTGCTGTCCAACACGATGCTAGCAAAATCTTCCTGCTTCATTGTTGGAAAGCGAAGTGCTTTGACAAGCGTTTCTCCAAGAATTCTTCTTTTTACTGCACCATCTACCGTTAAACCTTGCCTGTCGCATTCCTTTGTTGCCCACAAGTCAACACCTTTAAACAGGTCGATCTCTTCAATCGTCAGTCCATCTCTTACGACTATCGTTTCAAGTAAGGATCTCTCAATTGTCGCAAACTCATCTGATTTCACAGCCTTTTCTGTCTGTTTATCGATCACTTCCCAGCATCGGTCCACCAATTTTTCCTCTTCATATTTCTGAGCAGACGAAAGGATACTGAAAACATTTGTTGGATTTACTTTACGTTCCAAATATTTCATGCATTTAGCAGCCAGTGAAGGCACCATGTATTTCTTCGCCAAATACAACACTCCCAACACATTACTCCCCTTCAAGTTCACTTCATCGCTGTACATGTAACGAAAAAACTCCAACAGACTGTCATAGTCACAGTCAGGCAGTTCAATAGAGTCTGAAGTCTCCGCCAACTTGCCGTAAAACATCGCTTCAAACACAGGACTGCCAATCGACAACACTAACTTGTGAGCAGGGATCACTTGCTTTCGTCGTTTACCTTGGCTATTTTCACCGCTTTCACTATCATTCTTACCAATGACAAACTTCACATCACTAAAGAGATCGTTGTTAAAAATAAATTTGCTTCTTTCTCTGACAGCTGGTCTTGTTGCTTGCCAGTGCTCCGGGACAACAGACATCGTTTCTGTGAAGTCCGGTCGATCAGGACAAAAAGTGTCACGCAAGTCCCAAATAGGGGGTGATCTCCATACGACTTCCGGCCGATGCTGAAATCCGAGGTCATCCGAGGTCGCCATCGTATCACGAGCACGTAATTTAAACATCCAAACCAGGACAGAAAGTGAAATCGTTTAAAAATTCGTTTAAACAATGAAATAGATGTATTTTTGTTTTGTTTCGTTCAGCAAAACTTGAGTAAGAGTAGCAAACAAACTGCGGTTATAAACATATAAACGAGACAACGCATGTTGTAAAATCTTTCATTTATGAACTTGACGTTTCGTATGCTCCAACATACATCTTCAGAAGTAACGGTTACCTAAACTACTGATTGAATTTAAACACGAAGACTAATACCAAATAAGAAAAGTAATGACAATGAAAAAGCAAATGAAAA
>JAHPZR010008211.1:0-2500 GCA_019787425.1 Platygyra sinensis
TACGTCTACGCCGTTTCTTCAGAGCCTTCCTGACCCAGAGGTGCACCCGTTTTTTAAACCTCGCCAACCAGAGGTCAGGGTCGACGAAGCAATTAATGTCTCTGAAAAACCCGTTGCCGGATTGTTCGTCGGGTCGAAAACGGGTCAGACTACCACCTCTCATGTCTTCTTGAAATGAAGTGTGACGATCGTGTTGCCCTCTCCGAACTCGGTCAATGCACCTGTTGTCTCTGCCACTTGCGTCTATAATGTCAATGACATCTTTACGGACCGGTATATATTGAATATGGAGAGGTTCATAATAATGGGAGCCTTTCCCTTCGCGTTGGTAATGCACTTCACGCAACAGATCCGTGACTTGATTCCCCACCACACCGCTACCTCCCACGTCCGAATACACGAACAAGGAACGCGACGGATTACCCACCAACACCTCGAAGGTTTTGTTGATATTCAGTAAACGCCAGTTACAATAAATGCTCAGTTCCATCAATCCGTTGTAGATAGTCCAAAAGACCGGTTTTCCGTCTTTGTCAAACACGTCAGCTGTGTTCGTGTTCAACGTGGGAATACCATCTTTGGGAAACTCTTGATGTATGTTGGGACCCAGTTGGTACCGATCGAGGTCTTTCCTCCACACAATCAATCCCATCCTCTTGGTCAACTCTGTTGAAAAATCAAAGTACCATAAAATATCTCCTTTAGATGCGTTTCCTCTCAAATTTCGGGTGTAAGATAATTTTTATGTGTTCTGTCAATTTTTGGCAACAGCAAGATTACAACTCACTATTTAAGGGAAGCATTGGTCACGTGTTGCAAACCTCGTTCCCAAGGTCCTCTCTCTACCTCGAGGTAGAGAGAGGACCATGGGAACGAGGTTGCTCTTATTGATCCAAGACATGTAGAAAGTATATTTACTTAGAGCCCTCATTTACAGTTGGATTAAAAGAAGATAGAAAATCCCGAGTGCCGCGTCTTAAAAAATTAAAGTTTTGAACAAAGCAAAAAATAATATAGTATAAAATAGTATAAAAGAATATAAATATATCTCCAATGATTGACCTTTCTGCATCTTAACTGTCCACTGCTACTAAAATGGTCCTCTTTAACAGCAAAACAGGCATTTGGATGGTGAATCCCTGGAGATATATACCTGGTTTTTTGAAAACCGGGCTAGCAATAAATGTCTATCTCTCACACTGATTGGTAATTTAATGACCATGCTTACTGGAAAGGTTAAAAAAACACTCACCTCAAAAACAAATTCTTGAATACACAAGCTTCTTTGATGGAAGAGTCTGCCTTGATGGCAACAAGGGTGAAGTTCTCCTCGTTAGTCTGGAAAAAAAGGCATTTTTAGGGACAATTTTAGTGTCAGCGTCAGCGATTGCAAAGCCATTGTCCCAGCTCACGCCTTTTTTTCATTGCAACTGGTCTGCCAAAAAAGATCCAGACCAACACTGCGCAACGAAACAAGGTCCTGCAACTACCAATTCAACTGCTCTAGCACAATGCATGCTCTTTGAAACATGCTCTTTCCCTGGGTTTTAATCAAGCTACCCTGAATGCATACCAGAGGATATTTTCTTTGTGGTGTTGAAAGCGAACCAGTTTGCTTTTTTTATTAATAATACACATGAAAAAATTAATCGACTCTGATTGGCTTAGAGCACTGCGGTTTAAGGGTAATAACAGTGTAAAAAGTGTAACACCGGAACAAAAAGTGTACCACCATTTTCAATTACACATCGTAATTCTGGATTATGATTGGCGGAAAGACAGTAAGAAATTTTGTAGGGTAATTTTTTTAAAAACAATTTTATGTAATGTTTATTTAATATTTCATGGTAGTATTTTTGCTTTGTTACTGTGTCTCCAATTAGCAGGCATGCTTAAGTACTTTGACACAGAAATAAAGTTATTGTTGTTAACGAGATCATGTAAAGCAATGACAAATATTTCATACGGAAACTCTGAAAAAAAGTTTTTTTGAATGTGAAAATAATCGCTTCAAGAAATATCTTGTGGCACTTACTCAGCTCCTTGAAAATTTTTTCATATTTCTATTATTAAGAAGTAATCATACGGTTTTTCTCCTTCAATTTGAAATTAATTTGCAGCTGTGAATTTTTCAGAAAGATGAAATTACACTCGCCGAAGCGGCTCGTGCAATGCGCTTTCGCCAAAAAAGACCTTGAGAGAGGACAGGTGGTGGCGGAATACACGGGGCAGCTCATATCAATGACGGAGGCAACTGAGCGCGAGGCAGAGTACGCCAGAGTGGGCAAGACATGTACCCTGATGGTCATACGTCACCACGGCCAAAGCCTCGCGTAAGTTACTGGCTTAATCGCATTTTTGCGAGTACTTTCCCTGCCTCCAAGACTACGTTACGTAATAATCACGTGTTACCGTTGTCTTGACTTGACTTGTCGCCTTTTTATTTCTTGGAATTATCTTATGTTTAAACTTACTCGCGAGAGCCAACAGTTACACATGC
>JAHPZR010008211.1:5000-7500 GCA_019787425.1 Platygyra sinensis
AGGAGCAAAATATACTTTAATAAGGCAATAGTTTTCTTTTAATACATCTGAACAAAACTTGCTGCGGATTATTAAATTTTGCAAGAATGCGAATTTCACATTGCAACAGAGCATTCCTGAACAGTGATAGCTTTGAAACTGTAAACAGCACATTCAGTGCAAAGCAAGTCTCCACAAGTCCCACGCATTCGAAATGGAACCACTTTTTAGGGCAGCCAGGATGATCACAAGAAATCATATTACCAGACTCTGGACCACCACAAAGACACCAGAACTCATTCCCAGCAGTGGCTTCCTTATCACTGGACTTCTGTCTGACTGTCTTCTGTTTTCTTGTAGCACCAGCTTTACGAGCATCAGCTTGTCGTCGCTTCTTTACAGAATCAAGATGTGTTACCCACATTTCAACGTCTTCAGTACTCAGAAGGGTTTGCTTTGTAATTCTTCTACATCTTCTGAGTTCAAGTCTCGGCTCTCCTTTTGAGCTTTCTAAGAGCTTTTCTTGATAACACCACTAGGAGGGTAAGTATTAGTTGCGGGTAAATCGCTGCTTTCTGTGGCTAAAACCGTTTCCAGACACATGAAGTGCCCCGTGCAAAACTCATTGCAAGTCATACATTCCTTAGATCCCCAAGGTCGCTTTGGATCTGGCACTGGTAAAGGCAGGAACTGAACACTGGGTCCGCCAGTGCACCACACTAACTCATCTGCGGGTCTTCCTCCCTGGCAAATGGGATAATTGCACTCCGCTTCATAACTAGCTCGAAGTGCAAAGACATATTCATTCGGTAAGTTTTTCACATGTGTCGCTCGACGCTCGTGTAGGCTCCAAATTTCTTCGAAGTGGTAATACTGGTCTGGCTTCTTTTCCTTGGGCTCTTTCTTTGCCTATTTTGTACCTCGCAGAAATACCAGCAATTCTGTTCGCTCTTGTTTTATTTGTGCTGCTTGCTGATCAGTTGCACCCCTGTATATCTTGATTACAGATGAACCTAATGGTATATCATTTACTCTGTCCAAATAAACCTGTGGTGCAGCTTCCATGTTTTCTTGCAAGCTTTCTTGGGATATTCTTCCTGATTCGGTCTCTGCAGATCCACACTAAGTGGTGTGAGCACGGCCAGCAACACCATTCTGTAACTCTACAAGATTAAAACAGCTTGCACCACTGTTTCTTGCTGTGACTAGGGTGGATTCTCTTCCTTCAATAAGATTCCATTTGGGGCCCTCATCGGCTCCTCCATCAACTCTAATGCAATCAATGGATTTCGGTACCAGTCTTCTTCAAACGCAGTCAAATCTCCCTGATTCCTCTAGGTGGGGATATATAAAGAAGCAAAACACATCTTATCTACCACCTCCGGGGTCAGATCTCTGATCAAAAGTGCTTATATGCCCCTATTATCCCCGTTGTTTTATTTTATTCTACTAGTTCTGATTTCCTCTGAGGAAGAGCAACCAAGACCAACACCAAAGAAGGCAAAGACTGGTAACTGCTGAGTTATCTGCAAATAGTGCAAGGTGTTTTTCAGCGATTGTTTGTTAAGCAATTGGATTTCTTGAAACACTAAACATTTCAGCTTGACTCTTAAGTTGAATGAAAGGCAGTTTCAAGTCTATAAATAGCACTAAAATATCTATTTAAATGCTGGCTGCACACTACACTTGGTTTTCTGAGGCACAATCGTCTCAACTCATCTTAGGCTCGAGAGGCATTTTATCGCAGCATTACTATCTTTTAGATACCCTAGTCGATACGATTAATAATAGGATTTCGTGTCGTACAATTCAGGGGTAATCGGGCTCGTAATTTCAGTTGTACTCCACTCAGTCCTATAACCATTACAAATCAGCTTATTTTTGCAGAGAGATTAAACTATTGTATCATTTTTTTGTTTGCAGAGACACTAGAAGAATATATAGCTGCGCTTTTACGTCCAATCAGCCTTATACCCTCTCACGAAGTGTTGCAACGATAATAACGTTTCCCATATTCAACAGGAACGCTACAAGATTTCTTATGCCGTTCCCATGCTCAGGGTCAATCCTAAGGGAGTCGTAGTTTTAGTTTATGATAGTCATAAGGATATTTTATTGATAAGCGAATTTTATAAATGGAACACGGTTGCTTTTCTAGTCACTTGGCTAGTTCTACATTACTCGTTATTCTCCCCCAGTGTTTTAAATGACTCGCTGTTGGATTGCTGCTGTGGCTACAGTATTGCAATTAAGGACACTGAATTAGGTGAGCCGTGGTACTTGGAATCCGAGAGAGTTTTAGGTCCACATGACTTGCACACACTTTGAGTTTATGCATGTGAAGTATTAATCCCTATGAGCCCCCAACACTCATTCACCAGAAGACAAAAACAAAATCG
Source organism: Platygyra sinensis (assembly GCA_019787425.1). NCBI lineage: Eukaryota > Metazoa > Cnidaria > Anthozoa > Scleractinia > Merulinidae > Platygyra > Platygyra sinensis. The sequence goes on from JAHPZR010008211.1 coordinate 7,379, forward strand.
TCCTCGCCCGCATTTGCTAACCTTTCGTTATTACTAGTTAATATTTTTTATTATTATTATTATTATTATTATTATTATTATTATTATTATTATATGACGGTGATGCCAGGTATTCCAGGAAC
>JAHPZR010008211.1:12500-18957 GCA_019787425.1 Platygyra sinensis
CTGTCTTATCCTTGAACATCCGAGGACCCGAAGTCCGTGACATCCCGGATTGCGAAAACAAGCCGAAGTTGATAGGGCCCTTCGACGCATGTTGTCGAGTGCCAACCATTCAAATTCGTATCCGTGAACAGAATAAATAATCGCTGTCCCAGTTATGCAACAAAAGCACTTCATCTCGCATCCTGACCAAGCACGCCACACACGGTCCAGAATCAAACTACTACAAACGAGCAATCGCCGGAACGATCGAAAACGCAAATCGTCTAGTCTACACGTGCTTTGCGATGATTTAGTTCTTTTTCGCCTTAGGTCAAAAAAGTTCAGTCCAGTCTGAACTGGGGCTGTATTTCTTTTTGTCGATTGCAATCGGAGTGAAAACCAGTTCCAAGAAAACCTCAATACGTCGAAGAGAACGAAAGACGCCAAATGACCTAGCCTCGTTTTCCGCCCAGTGGACAACGAAACGAGGCCAAAAGCCCCTGCAAAAACTTAGAGGGGCGGCCAATTTGCAGTCCAAAAATTCTCGGTTTCTGGCGCCTGCGAAACAAAATTAGGATGCGTTCTCTAGTACCTCGAGAACGCAACAATTATTCACCTCAGTGTCGGTGAAAGTGGTGGATATTTACCTCCACTTCGGTGAATAATCGTTGCTGCGGAGCGAGCGGAGCGAGCGAGCCACAACCTTGTTGACATTAAAGGTTACTGATAGTTTTTCAGCATTCACTGACAATTGCTTAACAAGCTGACTCAAAGTTGTTTTTCGATCCTGGATTTGCATACGACTAGCCATTATCTTCTTATAGAAGACGCGGTAACCATGCGTAACGGATCAAATTTCCAAACTTCTGATTGGTCAGTTTATCCAGAACCAGTCTCACTCAGTGAATAAAAACTGCGCGTTCGCGAGCCCTGGTCACAACTGCTCACAACCACTTGAGCACTAATACAAAGCAACTGACGAAGGAAACCCACTTTGTTTCCGAAACCGGTCTTGCATAAACTAAACAAAGAGTTCTTATCAGAACTCTATGGCCACTCCAAACTTTGAATGTTCAAACAGTTTACAAGCCTACAGAAACTTTTCAATATGCGCACTTCTCTTCAAGTCACTTTCCCAGTGTTTAAGAAGGGTTTTATTAAACGAGAAACTTTGCGTTTACTGAGAACAAACTCGGTTAATGAAACTTTCGAGTTACGAAAGCTAGAATTTGTAACTCGTTTACGCGAGCGAGGTTAACTCGAGGTTTACTCGAGAACTCGCCGAAAACATTTTAGCCGAAGTAAAAGTCTCATTATGAAACGAGGCACTACAAAACGAAGCAAAAACATCCAGAAATATTTCGTCTTTCATCTCGACATTGGCACCTAATACCTGAGAGCAACAGACTCGGTCAAATATATTCTGAAACTGCAATTGTCGCCTACACGAAGGACAAGTCTCTTAAAGACCTTCTGGTCAGAGCTAAAATTCCTTTGCACATTTAACAATATTTTGGAGTTATAAACGGTAAGGGTCAAGTGACAATATAACAAAACTTCGGTGAATAATTGTTGCTGCGGAGCGAGCGTAGCGAGCGAGCAGCAACATAATCAGGATTTAAAAAGAATATATAAAAGGGAGTACGAATTCTCGAATTCACTGCGCCACTTTTTACCAGAGTGCATTGCGCCACGAACAGCACGAGGATGTCATACCGTCTTTTCGCGTGGATTCTAGTGAGAAATTTTGCACTGATTTACCTGTAAAACGATGTGAAGGAGATCGTGATTGACTTTCACAACTCTTCCTTTTGTTTTTAATGCAGTACGTGAAAGTTTGTAAATCTGGACGATTAATTATGACATCTTATTTTAACTTAGTATGTCATTTCTTAGCAGTTTCGCCTCCTCGTCGTTACGTAAACTTGTAGAATAATTAAAACAAACGGAAACTAGTGAACACACTTATTTCATATATGCTACGATCGATTCCTTTTCATCCAAAACATGAATTTAAACTTAAGTTTTAGCATTTTCACACATCCGGCGATGGACGCGTCTTGGACACTGTCAACACTCTAGAGACATTTAATGCGTACCAGTACAGAATTTACAAGTCAGACTTCTGCTCCGACAATTTCCACATCTTTAGATTTTCATCTTTTCGATTTCTTGGCAAAGAGGAGGTAGATGTGTATCGTATGTGTATGTGTGCGCTTTATTGTCTCGATCCCTTGTCACACCTCGTCATCAATGCGTCATGATGCATGAAGTTGATGCATACAAGGACAGATTTTAAGTTACACACCACAATTTGACACTACTTTAAGAAATAAAGGTTATAATTTAAGACTTGGAACGTGCAGATAGATTAATACGTAAAATATGTCACTATCACCAGAATGTGCCGCAGCATTAGATACCCTAGTTAATTAGTATATACCACACAAGTGAATAGTACTTTTCGCTCGCGCCTGATTGGCTTGCTCGGAGGTGATTAGCCAGGTACTATTCACCTCGATTATCCCTCTCAGTCTGGGTACAAAACTGCATCTAGTGGCATTGAAAAGGGAGCCACATGGTGCTTGGCAGACCCAACAGTTTTCCATCAACCACGTGAAAAGCTTTTCGTATATCACAATTCTACCGATTAATTTACACTATAATATGAGAGCAGTTTTATGAAGTATGGAATTATCAGTAAATTGTTTTATTCGATGAACGATATGGTTTTTTGTGACGATTGTGACAAGTATGAGGTCGAACAAGGCTAAAATATAACAAAATATAGCAAGACAGTACCAGATAACTATAAAGTTTAAATTTGAACCAGGGCGACTAACTTCTTTCTAAGCAAGGCTATAATACTAGGCTAGCATAAAGGTCATCAGGTTAGAACTAATTATTCGCGCCATAAGCTTTGTTGGGGGAGCTTTTCGCCTGGTACGTTCATCTCTGCGTTTGGTTCTGTACGCGTAGCTGTCGTTCGCCGGATTTTCTTCGCTTTTTCACCGCTCCCTCCCCTCCTTTTCCTTTTTTCCCCTTCCTTACCTCTTACTCCACGGGTTTTTTTATCGGTGTGACTCGGTGCAAAATGCCTCAATGTGGTAGTTGTTTCCATAGCAACCGTCCAAGCACCTACCCCTCTCTTGGGTCCCCAACTCGCTACGGGGACCAGACCCTGATTCCTCGACCCTTTTCATCCCCTGCCACTCCTCGCCGGTCGTCGCGTAGCGCATAAGAGCGAGATTGCCTCTCGTCCCCAGAGCTTCGTTCCCCTTGGCCAGCGGTCAGAAAACGAGAGCTCTAGGAGCCATTCTCGTCCCGAGCCTCCATCTGGGAGCAACCATTTCAGGCATGCACAATAGATACCATAGATACCATAGATGCAGATTTCCGACCGCTGGTCAAGGGGAACGATGCTCTCCTTAGTTTAGTTGAATTTCTACAATGTAAAGAAATGCTTAGTATTAGATTAGATCAAGAATTTGTAGGAAAAATGTGAAATAAAAAATTTCAATTCAATTGTGCTGTGTTTTCCACACAACACTCCACGTAACCCGCGCTATCGTGATAAAAAAATGACGGTATTGCGGTCTTATTGTAGTCCTGCCTAAGTACCTAAGTACCTTGTTTTTGGAACAGTTTTGAAGTTAACGACGCGATAATTGAACGGCAATATACATTACCCTAAGGGTTGAAATATATTAAAATTCTAACCTTAGTATTCCTGTGCCTATTTTCAATTTTTTTAATTTTGGAAATATAAACAATGAAATATTTACGTCAAGGTCGTTGGTTTCGAATCAAATTTTCCTTGAAGCCTGGCACTCTACTTTGGACCCGAACGCTGGGAACGATCACATCGTACTCCTAGAAGCCTACAGAGGCATCACGCGAGCATGAATTACATGGTCACGCGCGCAAGCTTCGCGTTACGTTATGTCGCCGCGGTTGCACTGCTGCTGTGACAAGGCTATGCGCTTATTTTGTCGCATCGTGTGTCTCGGCCTTTAAATAGCGTATGATAACGAACTTCGTTTTTATATCACTGATGAAGGCTTAATCATTAGCCGAAACGTCTGTTGAGTCGGAACTGATCCCGGAGTAATGCAGTGATGGACTAAAGGATTGAAGAACTTTGGAAGTATATTTTTATTACTATTTCCCTTGGTGTTGCCCGTGAGTTCACCCTTAATACTCTTTTACTTTGCAAGAAAATCTCTTTGAAACTCAGTGGATATGCGTAGTATGACATTTGAAATGGCTTATACTAACTCTACCCATGAGTTCAGCCCTGTAACTCGTGTACACCCAGTCAATCCTCTTGCAAAGTCAGCGTAAATGTGCAGGTTCCCTTTGGGCGTCCTTTGGTACAATTCTACCCATGAGCTCTTCAAGAAAACTCTGGTAGTTCCCTGGAAATCTTTTTGGAACACAAAAAAGATGTGTGGTATGACTTTGGAGGTGGTGTGGACCAACTCTACCCATGCGTTCACCCTCAAAACTCTTCTACTTTCAGGAAAACCTCTTTGGAACTCAGTGGATATGCATAGTATGACATTGGAAAAGGCGTATACCTACTCTACCCATGAGTTTACCCCTGTAACTCGGGTAAATCCAGGCAATCCTCTTGCAAAGTCAGCGTAAATGTGTAGGTTCCCTTTGGGCGTCTTTTGGTACAATTCTGACCATGAGTTCTTCATCAAAACTCTGGTAGTTCCCTGGAAATCTCTTGGGAACACAGAGAAGATGTGTGGTAAGACTTTGGAGGTGGTTTGGGCCAATTCTACCTATGAGTTCACCCTAATAACTCTTTTACCTTCAGGAAAATCTCCTTGGAACTCAGCGGATATCGGCAGTATGACTTTGGAGGTGGTTTTGACTAATTCTGCCCATGAGTTCTCTGAGTTCACTATCCACTGAGTTCCAAAGAGATTCCGGAGAGATTCCACCCTCGCCCCGCTTCTTCCGTTAAATGGTGCAGATCTCCGATGCAATGGTCTTTCACGTAATGTAAACATATAAAACAACCAAATTTACCAAAGTGCGATACCCACTGATGGAAAATCACGTGATATTTTTTTTAAAAAAAATACACTTTTGATACAAGAATACACTTGTAATGTAAACCTTGCAATCGTCTAATACATACAAAAACAAATTTTTTAGTTACAAAGGGTAATTTGACACCCTTCTTTTTCACAAGATAGTAAATTCAATCAGAGGTGACGAATCGTGAGCACTTGTTTGCTATTTTTTGGCGTCTTATAATATTTATACGGTTTTTCATGTGTCTTTCTTTTTTCAGGGTTCCCTTTCATAACGTCTTCTTGGTTTTGATATCGATATTAATTCAAAACCGAAAAAAATCTACGATCATTGTTAGCATCAGAACATGCTTGTTATAAACTGGGTTAATTTCAGGTATACGTTGACTAGTAAAAACGTGACAATAGAGAGGTTAAGCAGGACGTTTATGGCAAACGGCAAACGGCAAAAATGAAACTTCTGCAGTCTGTCTTCAGCTCTCTGTACAGAAGAATCAAAATATTTGTATTTGCTGTGAATAGTAAGAGACACTTTTCTATCTTTGTGTGATTTACTCAAGGCTTAAATAATGGTTTTGGTTTATTTCAAAAAAGTTTAGTCGTTAGATTGTTTTTATATTTTGCACACTACGAATTGACATGAAATCCCTTCTGACAACACGGTTCTAATAAAATTATGACATGGGCGATTTTCGTAATTCGCCGTTAATCGTTTTCTGTATTATTAAAAATTCCCTACGTCAAAATTGAGATTTTTTTGATAGATCATTCACGTAGTCTCTGATCTATTTTTCTGCAAAATTTCTTGAAATTCTAACGACTGGATCGTTAGAAATCGGCATGTTTCTGCTTAAGCAATCGGTCTCAATTTTTTCGAGCAACTGCTCATGCGTTGCATTTAACTGGGTTCTTTAACAAACAAAAGCTGTAAATTGCTGGGTTCTTTGCATCGTTACCTTTTCTAACATATCTTTGTAATAAAAGAGTAAAGCCATCAATACACTGCGTTCAATTATGGAGAAAAATAACACAGATAGTGCGGGTGTTGAGTAAATAAAACGATCGCTCTGCTGACGGCATGTTTGTTCTTTGAAATCCTTGTGCACGTGCTAAATATTGCATCAGCAAAAGCGCTCGCGAAAACTGTGTTCGGCCACCCTAAGTACCTTATATTACGTGATGTAAGTGCCCTATGTTACAAAAGTGCCCTATTGAACGTGACATAAGTGCCCTAACGCAACATAAGTGCCCTATTTACGTGACATAAGTGCCCTAACGCAACATAAGTGCCTTATTAACGTGACATAAATGCCTTTCAATCTCTCTCTTTCTCACTCTCTCACTCACTCACTCACTCAAGTTTGAGTCATCTAGAAGGGTTTTAATTGTGCACTTGCACATAACAGTTGTAAAAATACTGCGGAAAA
>JAHPZR010008214.1:0-7500 GCA_019787425.1 Platygyra sinensis
AGGGTACCTTTTTGAGGCTTCAGGTATATGAAAGGGTGGGGATTTCACAAGCTGAGGTATATAAAAGGGTAGGGAAATCGGTCATTTAGGTATTTAAAAGGGCTTTTAATTATAATACTTCAAATAGACACCCCATATGGCTGTATCAGTTTATTAATTAAGCACTACATGAAAATGAGAACAAGACTTCATAAAGTAGGTATGTGAAAGGGGTACCTTTTATCAACAAAAGGTATATAAAAGGCGTACCTTTTCTGCAAAAATGGTATACGAAAGGGTAAGGGTTGGAGCCTCTGAGCTCAGTGGAAAGTCTCTTGAGTGTTTCAGCTCGGTTCCGAAGTGACGTCACTAGTAGCCCGACCCCGATCCCACTTTGCGCGGTCGTGAACATAGAAATTACGAGTTCAAACGCCTGTAGAAACGCAAGGATTTTATCAATCGAGATAATTTTTTCGCTGATGAAATCAGGGAAACTAGAAGATTTTATTAAAAAGGAAAAAAAAATTGGGGTTAGTGGCACTTTAAATATGACTGGAAAGTTTATTGTGTATCTAACCAATCACAAGTGAGATCTTAATTCAACCACAGAAACCGCAGAAAATGGATGTATTGCATCGGTCACAGAACTATAGATGCATGATTGTATACTTGTTGTTTTTGCTTTGTTCCAAGATACACCCTCTGTCTAGACATATTACTGAACGTCTAAATAATTGCTAAATTTGTATCATTTTGTATCGAGAACCACATCCAGTATTTAGTTTGTGGGATTTTAGATCACAAGAATCACGCTGACTCGTACTGCAGTGACTCATGTTATGCGACAATTAATTTGATTCTGCTATAAATAGGGATGAATTAAATATTTAAAATTTTGTTGGTTTGCTAACCTTGGTATCACATTTTTTGGTAATTAATCTAGCGACTCTATTTTAGCAAAAAATTATAATCCTTTGGGCAAAGTGGTTCGGTGATCTAAGCACCTGGGAAAGATTGACAACAATAAATGCAAAATATAATTAAATGTTTGCTAATTTTGCAATTAGCTGTGGCAAACATTACCACCGTTTTCGTTGATACGCCGACTTTGGAAAACAAAACACCCTCGGAAACGTTTCCAATATTTCCGTCCGTCTTACGCGTTATCGACAGATTGGATCCAAATCCACCAATCACAGCCACTAATGTGACCTTCAGACCTTCTTTTCGTCATGCTAGCGGGCTGTGTTCTGTGGATTTCGATCCGATCTGTCCACAACATGTATGATTGACGGAAATTTTGGAAACGTTTCCGCGGGTGTTTTGTTGTCCAAAATCGCGTATCAACGAAAACGGTGGTAAAGACCTCAATTTTCTGCTGTTCCTTCCCGAATAAATTTGCACTTGAATCACATATTACAAAATACAATCATGGAAGATTTCAATTTTCATCAATACCACTTGTCGCTTTTTGCTGTTATCAAAATAATTAAACAAAATAAGAGTACTGATTTTGATCGTTCATGCTTGAGTGATTCAACAGCCACTCGTTGCATCAGCCCAGCACACTGGTTATGGGGAAAAGGTTTTCTTATGTTAAAGATATCTCAGACATTATTTGCTAGTGTTTAAAAAGCCTTTATCAGCAGTTATCTAATTTAATGTATAATTGATATAGAGGATCTATTTTGAGTCCTTTTGAAATAAAACAAATTTGTTCCATGACTGATGGAACTCTACATCTTTCTTTGTTTTCAGTGGCTGAAGATCTTGCCCATGATTGGCTACACCTGCAACGCAATAAACATTCCAGGCATATTTTAGGCGTTCACGCTTTCGTGAGTTTGACTGTGAGGCTCTCCAAAACCTAATAGGTACCATGCACTTCAATTGTACAATGTCATAGGAGTGCCGGATTGGCCTTTTAAGGGACTAAACCTTATTGTACAATGGCCAAAGTACAAATAGTCCAAAAATGAAGTAGATTCGAGAAAGTAAAAATAACAAAGACTGCAATGAATACAGACTGATTGAGGGCTGTTATTGTTTTATTCAAGCAACACAAGAAAGAAAGAAGTTTGATCGGGGCAGATTTTGATCACATGCTAGGCGTCACGCAATCAACAAAACAACGCTGTATAAATTGTGATTTTCGTCAAGCTTCATCTAAACACTTCTGAGCCTAAAGCTTACCTTTTCTTCTCAAAATCGTTATCAAAAATTTAGTCGGCAAATGGCTTGCCTGCAGGGTCCTTGCCCGTCGGGCAACGAAGGAAAGAAAGTTACTTGCCCGAAGGGAAAATCTACTTGTCCCGGACGACCGGACGGGGGTTTTTTTGAGCCCTGAATTATATTGTGTTACAATATAACAGTATCAGACACTGATCTTACTACCAATTTCAATGATATGCGAGCCTCACATCAAAACTCTCCCGAGCATTTGGCATTTCTATTCTGTCAATCATCTATTCCTTATATGGTGTTATACACATAGGGATGCCCCTTTCTTTTCAACATATGGTGGCCACTGTGTAGCCTCTTAGTTCAACATGGTTGGTTGTTATTCTCTAAGCCGGTTTACTTTGGCAAGTGGTGTTTTGCTCATGCAGGAGTCTAGTGTGAGCATTATAGCAAGATTTCTGCATGTGGGGAAGACATTTACGAAGAAAATTTCAAGAATCTACATGTACAAAAATACTGTACCTCCACGGTTGATTAGCCATCATGGACGCGAAAAGCAAGACAAATGGACGGTTGGTGAAAAAAGAAGTAAACAGGAATAACAAGCAACCATGTTGAATGAACAAGATACACAGTGGCTGCATCAATTTCGAGAACAAAACTGGCATTCCTATAACACCATATAAGGAATGCATGATTGATGGAAGTGAATCGCCAAATGCTAGCTAGAGTTTTGATTCGGGGAGCAGGGATGGCGCAGCGGTGAGAGCGCTCGCCTCCCACCAATGTGTCTTGGGTTCGATTATTACTATTATTGCTATTGTTATTGTTATTATTATCATTATTTTCTTATATTAACGGAATTGGTGGTATTACATCATTATTCAGGCTACATGTAAATGCAGTGAAAGACTTCACTCCGGTCAGCCTGAATCGTGCTCTGGTTAGACTCAATATCATTCCAGTAAGCCTGGATATCACTCAGGTTAGCCTAAATAATGGTCCAGTTACCCTGTTTACGGTTAGGTGTCAAAGGTGGAATAGTAACATCATTCAGTTAAAAAGTCTATGCTCTGCAGTCTGCATTTTACCCTCAGTCTGCATTATGCAGACTGATTTTTACCTTTTGGTCTGCAGTCTGCTGACCGAAAAAAATCTAGTGTAAAACAAGCTTACTTACACTGTAAAACTGTACTCAACCCTAAAGCTTACTGCTATCAGCAATGAAAAATTAGAAAAACCAGTCGTATCAGATTTCTCACCTATTAATCTTTTCAAGAAAGTACCTGGATATTCGCTTAGGTAATGTCGTTCCACGAAATAATAGTCACTTCCTTCTAAGTATTGAACGCCTACCCTTGCTTGTGATCTGACATGTTTCAAACTACGGTCGAATTTTTCCGATACCCAATTGAGAGGAAAAATCGCTTAAGATCGAAAAACCCTATTGAAAATGGCTAAATCCGAACTCACCATAAAATGGCGCTCTCATTCCCAGTGCCTCTCCTCGACCCCTCTCGAGGGTAAGTACTTTGTGTATCCCTTATCATAGTGTATTTAGAACGTAGCATAGTATATTTATCCCTATTATACTGTGTTAGATACACTATAATATCTGGAAGGGATACATGAGGTACTTAGGCTCTCGAGTGGGGAGAATCCGCTGAGTATAGGCTTGGGTAGGCATAAATAGATTGTGCTCGGCAACTTTTCAGCAACTTTTAGCGCTTTGAGCAACTCTTTGTAGTACTAGCAACCCAGGGCAACTTTTGCCTTACTTGGCAACTTTTGAGCAACAAATTGATATAAACCCGATCCAAACCATAAAAGGTCGTTTCATTTCGAAGGATTTGGTTAAAACTGGTTTTATCAAAACTGATTTTATTAAAACTAAGGATATACAATAAAATGACAATAGACTTCCACACTGGGCAAGTCTACTGAAGAAGTTGTTACTTGTTCAACCAAGTTCAGCAGCCGCTGAGAGAGTCTTCAGCCTTCTGAATAATGCATTTAATGATCAACAAGACAATGCCTTAGAGGACTATCTAGAGGTTCAGTCATGATAAGATACAACAATGCAAAGAAGCAGTAAACTTTAAAGTGATAAGATAAATGCTGTAACTTGATCACTGCCTAAAGCATATGTAAAGTCAACAATGTCATGGTGTATATGATATGATGTATATATAGTTAACATTATGATGTCCATCCAAGTAAACTTTGCAAGGTTGACTTGTTAGAAACTTTAACTAGAAAATACGTATCTATTACTGAAGTTATGTTGAGTTTAAAGAGTATATTGATTACAACGTAGTGGTTATATTTGTCATATAACAATGGCTTTTGGCCTCTTTTAATGATTGTAAGAATATTTAATGAAAATGTTTGAATGGTAACAAACAAACAAACACGTTTTGAGTATTTATCTAAAACAAAACGACTCTAGAGAGCAAGCAACTTTTCTAAATTTTGGTGGCAACTTTTTGATACTTGAGCAACTTTAGAGCAACTTTTGGGTATATTGTGAAGCAACCTTTCCTGAATTTACTAGCACAATCTATCCATGCCTAGGCTTGGCGCACATTCCATTCCACCAAGATTTCCGGAAATTCCGGTTCAAGATCGAATGAAACAAAAATTTTCTGGAAATTCGTTTGAAAAATTTCGGTTCACCTCTCCAGGTTGTCCTTTTTTCTGGAAATTGGAAATTCCGGAAATTTCCTGTTCCATTTGGCATTTCTACCCAGTATGAATCGCCCCCAGTTCCTTTAGTCGTGAAACTGAGCTACAAGATGGCGCCGAGTCTTTGGAATCGACACTACACTGGGTGCAAAATGATCTGCTATAGTTCGAGCCTGTTCTTGATCGAAAACGAAAACGTTAGGATCTGATTTCCTGGAAAATTGTGGACTGGTCGTTCCGAATTTCCTGTAGGTCAGTTCGCCCGTTTTGCACACTGTCCCGCGAGAAAAGTTCGTAAGTTTCTCATTAATATCAAGGAATTCTGAATGCGTGTTAAACTTCTCTACATGAAGCAGCTTAAAGCACTTAAGTCAGCCACTTAAGTCAGTCACGATCCTTCAGCATTTTGTCGAGTAATTCTTGGTGGGAAACGTGGATGGGGGTTCTTTGCAGGCAAAATTTCGAACGTAGGTTATAAACTGGGTATCAGTTGAAATGTTAAGATTTTTAATCAAATCAATATAAAAACTCGCCCCAGTCCTCTCACGTTTCTGCCGCATGTAGTCCAAGGGCGCGTTCCATTTGACCAAAAATTCCGGTTTAAATTTCCGATATTTTCGTATGTCGAATGGAACGGTGGACCGATCTCGTTCTATTCCCGCTTAAGCACGTTTATGGGGGTTTTTTGCGGACAAAATTTCGAACGTGAATACATCAATGATTTGTTAAATAAATTATTGTTATGCGTAAAAATACAAATTTGAAAATAACATAAATCAATTTCGTCCAGAATACATCAATTTTGATTGACATACATCGATGTTGTGTAGCTTACATCGCTTTCCTGAATCATTCGTGCGTGACCGTATACAACTAAAAGATGCGCGATAAACTAAAAGATGAGAACGCGGAGATAGAAGTGACCGGAAGTCGGTTAGAAGAAGAGGCTAATATGGCGGAAATAGAAGTGGCCGGAAGTCGACCTTGATTGTTATGGATATCACAAAAGCCTCATCCAATAATTGTTTAATATATAGATTTAGGCCAGCCTAAAAGCGTAGCTCCTGGGCCGGGTCTTGCAGAGCCCTATTAAGCTAACCCAGGAAAAGGTAGAATTTTAATTTGAGTTTTGTAACTTGGAAGTGAGGTTTTCTGTATTTTGTTTGGCCTTCTGTTTTGAGTTTCAATGATCACGGTATACACAAAACAAAGCAGCAAAATCATTTGCATAGAAGAAAAAGTTATAATTCGGTTTTAACTTTTTATTAAATCCATTTTGAAATCACTGGTGGTCCCTGTAATCTGATTGGCTCAAATTGGTGCAATTTATTCCCAAATTGCACCATTTTTTGCTCTAAATCACATCATTTTTCCAGCCAATGAGGAAGTTACATTTCAAACTTGCGGGCTGTCGCGCCGCTTTCGTGAACGCTTGCGCTACACTGTAGAACTTTCCAGTAACCAAAAATAGCGCGCTAACAACTTAATTTAAGGTCGTGCGCTGCTCTATTGCATATTTTGATGTTAAAGCGCTTCCGGTCCTGCTTTTTTATTTAAAAACCAGCTCAGTACTGCATCAATAAAATATTTGAATCGACCAAGTCCTGTATTTGGGCGATTTCAAAATGGATGTAATAACACTTGCGGGCTGTCGCGGCGCTCTCGTGAGCGCTTGCGATACATTAGAACTTTCTAGTAACCAAAAATAGCGCGCGCGCGCAACTTGATTGAAGGTCGCGCGCTGCTCGGTTCCGCTTTTTATTTAAAAACCGCCTCAGTTCTGCATCAATAAAATATTTGATTTGGCCAAGTCCTGTATTTCGGCGATTTCAAAATGGATTTAATAAAGTGGTAATTGAACTGAGTGGAGTGCAATTTTGGTCTGAAATCATACTTGTCATTTCAAATCGAAAGAGCGCTGCGCGCTCGTTCGATTTTGAAATCACGCGTATGATTTCAGACCAAATTGCACTCCACTCAGTTCAATTACCATTATTAATCCTGGGTTAGCGCTGGTTAGCGTTAGCCCCCTTCCGAACAATCCTGTCCTGTTTTTAACGAGTTAGTCAGACATGAGCCAGCGATCCAATTTAAAAACCCAAACTTGATCAGAGGTTAACTTCAAAAAAACACGTGCTCTCGATGAGCTATACACTTGAGCCCGCAATATGGTCATGTGATACGGGTCAGCAGATACCTTGTTTTGACAGGTGTCAATTGATCATAACATGGATGTCCAATATCAGAGAAGTGCACAGTAAACCAAGCCTGCATGTCTCTGTCAAGCTTTTATTTGGAGTATGGCCGCTATGTTGCGCGACTCCGCCGTCGTGCGTACTTGCTTTCGAGCAATACCACTAGCCATGATAACCATGAGAAAATCAAGTCATGGGTTTCCTTTTGCTTCCCATATAGGTATGGGGCTCCGCGTGGCGACCCTTGGGGCCGCCGGAGCTCCGCTATAAACTGACCACAGCTGTGGAATAAAATTGTAGTCATGATAGCGGCGCGTTATATGTAGTCTATGTTAATATTGTTTAATTCTAAAGCTGCACCAAATGGCTCTTACATCCATTTTCGTCCTAGTAAGCAGCGCATTTGAATTCATGGTTTCGGCTGCTGCGTTTAGTTTCAGGGGTTCATGCATGATATGAG
>JAHPZR010008214.1:12500-14361 GCA_019787425.1 Platygyra sinensis
AACAGTTCAGTGCGTTTAAAAAACCCCAGCAAACAAAAAGCCAAGGAAACGAAGAATCATAATTGACTCTGGCTCTGATGTTTACAACTTGGAGTGAGCTGTCTATTGACTCAGCTTAAAAACCTTGAATCTTGCTGGGAAAACTGCCCTGGCAAGCGTTCGGAATTTTAACCAAATAGACCTTTTTCGCTTGTACATTTTGTTTTCCCAATACAGATCATGTGACGATACTCAGGAGATTTGATCCTTTGTCTTGTTCATTAAAAAGAGTACATGCAGACATATTCATGCTTGCATGTACCCTTTTTACTGAACAAAACAAAGGATCAAATCTCCTGAGTATCATCACATGATCTGTATTGGGAAAACAAAATGTACAAGCGAAAAAGGTCTATTCCGCAAGACTTGTTTTTCGCTCGTCACTTGGCAACCAGCAAATCCATTTTGACTGTTGTCGATTTCAGAGCGACATTAAATGCAAATTTTCCCTTTATTTCATAACTTTGCTATTCTTCTTTTCTCGGAAATTGTAATTTTTATGATGAATTGGTAATAAGACTTCGTGTCGTCCAATTCTGTCTGTAATCATACTCGTGATAAACAAATCGGACTCCCGCTGCGCGGTCGTCCGATTTTGTTATCACTAGTATGATTACAGACCGAATTACCATTACCTATCTTGGCCAGGCAAATATAGTATCGTCCATTCTGAAATTAAATGCTTGGTTAACACGAATGGCATCGACTGTTAAAAATGGCATCGCTTGTTTACGAAAGGGAAATGAGCGTCGTCGAAGTGATAGGAGGGAGCTTAACTCTTAAGAAACCCATGACGGCAATGGTAACGGCAACGGCAATGATCACTGAACAAAAGATTTAATGAACAGTACAATGGCTATGCACGTGCGTTATAAATCTCGCTTCATTTCGTTACCATCCCCTGCAAAACAACAACGTGAAATGAACAAAGTCTGCGTTGTCTGGAGAAAGTGAATTTTTAATTCTTTTTTTTCAAATTTATCGCTGCGTTTCGGATTTAGTTTTGCGATTGTTTTGACAGTTAAAAACGAAGTAAATGACACTAGAGTATCGCGAGATTCGCAAGTAAAATGCGAATTCATTTTTAATCGACGTTGTCTACAGCGGCGTCGCCGTCGTGGTATCTTAAATTCCCTGAGGCTGGAACAAAGGGTAAAGCCCTCGGAAATGCGTACGGCCCTGCTTTCTATGTTTAGCTCATTTGTACTATTTATAGCTACTCACTACTACTTTTCAGGTTGTAACGTTTTCCCATTATTTTTAAATTTTTAAATTTTTACGTTACTTTTTTCATCGTTACTTGCTACTTAGCCCTGTCCATCAAAAATTGGTTATTTTTCTTTTCACTAGTCATATGGTATTTCCCATATATATTTTAAATTGTAACGTTTCACACTAGAGTCATTCTCTGTAACACCCTGAAGAAGGAAGGCCGTGCCTTCCGAAATATTGGAAAATATATCCCTATACTGTTTATCAGCCTTGCTAATTTTCGTCTAAAGTTTATTGTGCCGGTAAACTCATGGAAATTGCGTGTCTTCTGAATTATGATACAAATGCAATAGACCTTAAGCAAAACGAGTCAAATTGAAATCGTCGTTGAGTGACTCTTGAGTTGTTAGCAGGTTTCAATACACAATTTCAAAAGTACAAGAAAGTTTTAACCTTTTACTTGCTAAAAGAGTTAGGAGAACTTGGCGATAAATCAAGGAACATTTTGGCGACAAAAACAGCTATAAATGTAAGCTGGCCGTACAGTACAATATAGCCCACTAAACTGACGAATCACAGCGCGCGTAGTGAGAGAAATAACAGGGCTCTT
>JAHPZR010008215.1:0-13474 GCA_019787425.1 Platygyra sinensis
ATTATCTCTGGATCCATACCTTCCGCTGCATTGAGGCTAGTACTGGGTAATGCGCACCCGGGGCTGGACACTGATTACTGTACGCCGATGTCCTTGGCACACTAGTGGGACGTGGGTGTCTTCGAACCCACAGTTTCCATCTTCCAACTCAATTCTCGCAGACACAGGACCAGTTTTCCTGGACGATAGTTTCCTGGACTCACTTAGGAACCTCTGGAGTAGTTTTGAACCTCAACTGAATCACCGATCTTCCACTTGACTATCATTCGGCTATGCTGATCATGCATGTCATCTTCTGTCCTATTTGACTGTGGCTGCATGTACCTATCGCCGCTTACATCTGGTCGCCAGCAGATCGAGCATGTGCCCTCGCAGACCTCCCCCGGCCCCCCCCCCCCCAGCCGTAAACTCCGAGCAGGAGGACTGCACCCGTGGTGCCTATTGAGCAGGGGTAATAACGGATATTGCGTTAATAGCGCAACCGAGACTAAACTTCGGTCTGCGACAGCTACCATCACCTTCGCTTGCTACTCTATTACCCTTTGCTTAAAAGTCTAGCTACTGCGCTTCGTTACCTACGCAGCCCATTGTTGACTCGAGGGTGAGTAAGAGACGCAGAGGTAATTGTAGCTTGATACGCCCCTTATTTTTCTAGTAGAAACGACTTCGAACTTCCCGCATCGCCTTCACAAAAATTGGAGACCCATTGTCTAGACACTAGGCAATCTCTGGTAGCCGCTACGTAGTCGAAAGAACAAATGGTATGTCCGCTCAGCCTTTTCAAATGCGTTTGCGAGCTGGAAGTGAGTAAGAATTCAACACAATGCGATATACCATCCCACTTAAGAATGGCGCATCAATAATTTAGCAGAAACAGGGAAATCGGTCATTTAGGTATTTAAAAGGGCTTTTAATTATAATACTTCAAATAGACACCCCATATGGCTGTATCAGTTTATTAATTAAGCACTACATGAAAATGAGAACAAGACTTCATAAAGTAGGTATGTGAAAGGGGTACCTTTTATCAACAAAAGGTATATAAAAGGCGTACCTTTTCTGCAAAAATGGTATACGAAAGGGTAAGGGTTGGAGCCTCTGAGCTCAGTGGAAAGTCTCTTGAGTGTTTTCAGCTCGGTTCCGAAGTGACGTCACTAGTAGCCCGACCCCGATCCCACTTTGCGCGGTCGTGAACATAGAAATTACGAGTTCAAACGCCTGTAGAAACGCAAGGATTTTATCAATCGAGATAATTTTTTCGCTGATGAAATCAGGGAAACTAGAAGATTTTATTAAAAAGGAAAAAAAAATTGGGGTTAGTGGCACTTTAAATATGACTGGAAAGTTTATTGTGTATCTAACCAATCACAAGTGAGATCTTAATTCAACCACAGAAACCGCAGAAAATGGATGTATTGCATCGGTCACAGAACTATAGATGCATGATTGTATACTTGTTGTTTTTGCTTTGTTCCAAGATACACCCTCTGTCTAGACATATTACTGAACGTCTAAATAATTGCTAAATTTGTATCATTTTGTATCGAGAACCACATCCAGTATTTAGTTTGTGGGATTTTAGATCACAAGAATCACGCTGACTCGTACTGCAGTGACTCATGTTATGCGACAATTAATTTGATTCTGCTATAAATAGGGATGAATTAAATATTTAAAATTTTGTTGGTTTGCTAACCTTGGTATCACATTTTTTGGTAATTAATCTAGCGACTCTATTTTAGCAAAAAATTATAATCCTTTGGGCAAAGTGGTTCGGTGATCTAAGCACCTGGGAAAGATTGACAACAATAAATGCAAAATATAATTAAATGTTTGCTAATTTTGCAATTAGCTGTGGCAAACATTACCACCGTTTTCGTTGATACGCCGACTTTGGAAAACAAAACACCCTCGGAAACGTTTCCAATATTTCCGTCCGTCTTACGCGTTATCGACAGATTGGATCCAAATCCACCAATCACAGCCACTAATGTGACCTTCAGACCTTCTTTTCGTCATGCTAGCGGGCTGTGTTCTGTGGATTTCGATCCGATCTGTCCACAACATGTATGATTGACGGAAATTTTGGAAACGTTTCCGCGGGTGTTTTGTTGTCCAAAATCGCGTATCAACGAAAACGGTGGTAAAGACCTCAATTTTCTGCTGTTCCTTCCCGAATAAATTTGCACTTGAATCACATATTACAAAATACAATCATGGAAGATTTCAATTTTCATCAATACCACTTGTCGCTTTTTGCTGTTATCAAAATAATTAAACAAAATAAGAGTACTGATTTTGATCGTTCATGCTTGAGTGATTCAACAGCCACTCGTTGCATCAGCCCAGCACACTGGTTATGGGGAAAAGGTTTTCTTATGTTAAAGATATCTCAGACATTATTTGCTAGTGTTTAAAAAGCCTTTATCAGCAGTTATCTAATTTAATGTATAATTGATATAGAGGATCTATTTTGAGTCCTTTTGAAATAAAACAAATTTGTTCCATGACTGATGGAACTCTACATCTTTCTTTGTTTTCAGTGGCTGAAGATCTTGCCCATGATTGGCTACACCTGCAACGCAATAAACATTCCAGGCATATTTTAGGCGTTCACGCTTTCGTGAGTTTGACTGTGAGGCTCTCCAAAACCTAATAGGTACCATGCACTTCAATTGTACAATGTCATAGGAGTGCCGGATTGGCCTTTTAAGGGACTAAACCTTATTGTACAATGGCCAAAGTACAAATAGTCCAAAAATGAAGTAGATTCGAGAAAGTAAAAATAACAAAGACTGCAATGAATACAGACTGATTGAGGGCTGTTATTGTTTTATTCAAGCAACACAAGAAAGAAAGAAGTTTGATCGGGGCAGATTTTGATCACATGCTAGGCGTCACGCAATCAACAAAACAACGCTGTATAAATTGTGATTTTCGTCAAGCTTCATCTAAACACTTCTGAGCCTAAAGCTTACCTTTTCTTCTCAAAATCGTTATCAAAATTTAGTCGGCAAATGGCTTGCCTGCAGGGTCCTTGCCCGTCGGGCAACGAAGGAAAGAAAGTTACTTGCCCGAAGGGAAAATCTACTTGTCCCGGACGACCGGACGGGGGTTTTTTTGAGCCCTGAATTATATTGTGTTACAATATAACAGTATCAGACACTGATCTTACTACCAATTTCAATGATATGCGAGCCTCACATCAAAACTCTCCCGAGCATTTGGCATTTCTATTCTGTCAATCATCTATTCCTTATATGGTGTTATACACATAGGGATGCCCCTTTTCTTTTCAACATATGGTGGCCACTGTGTAGCCTCTTAGTTCAACATGGTTGGTTGTTATTCTCTAAGCCGGTTTACTTTGGCAAGTGGTGTTTTGCTCATGCAGGAGTCTAGTGTGAGCATTATAGCAAGATTTCTGCATGTGGGGAAGACATTTACGAAGAAAATTTCAAGAATCTACATGTACAAAAATACTGTACCTCCACGGTTGATTAGCCATCATGGACGCGAAAAGCAAGACAAATGGACGGTTGGTGAAAAAAGAAGTAAACAGGAATAACAAGCAACCATGTTGAATGAACAAGATACACAGTGGCTGCATCAATTTCGAGAACAAAACTGGCATTCCTATAACACCATATAAGGAATGCATGATTGATGGAAGTGAATCGCCAAATGCTAGCTAGAGTTTTGATTCGGGGAGCAGGGATGGCGCAGCGGTGAGAGCGCTCGCCTCCCACCAATGTGTCTTGGGTTCGATTATTACTATTATTGCTATTGTTATTGTTATTATTATCATTATTTTCTTATATTAACGGAATTGGTGGTATTACATCATTATTCAGGCTACATGTAAATGCAGTGAAAGACTTCACTCCGGTCAGCCTGAATCGTGCTCTGGTTAGACTCAATATCATTCCAGTAAGCCTGGATATCACTCAGGTTAGCCTAAATAATGGTCCAGTTACCCTGTTTACGGTTAGGTGTCAAAGGTGGAATAGTAACATCATTCAGTTAAAAAGTCTATGCTCTGCAGTCTGCATTTTACCCTCAGTCTGCATTATGCAGACTGATTTTTACCTTTTGGTCTGCAGTCTGCTGACCGAAAAAAATCTAGTGTAAAACAAGCTTACTTACACTGTAAAACTGTACTCAACCCTAAAGCTTACTGCTATCAGCAATGAAAAATTAGAAAAACCAGTCGTATCAGATTTCTCACCTATTAATCTTTTCAAGAAAGTACCTGGATATTCGCTTAGGTAATGTCGTTCCACGAAATAATAGTCACTTCCTTCTAAGTATTGAACGCCTACCCTTGCTTGTGATCTGACATGTTTCAAACTACGGTCGAATTTTTCCGATACCCAATTGAGAGGAAAAATCGCTTAAGATCGAAAAACCCTATGAAAATGGCTAAATCCGAACTCACCATAAAATGGCGCTCTCATTCCCAGTGCCTCTCCTCGACCCCTCTCGAGGGTAAGTACTTTGTGTATCCCTTATCATAGTGTATTTAGAACGTAGCATAGTATATTTATCCCTATTATACTGTGTTAGATACACTATAATATCTGGAAGGGATACATGAGGTACTTAGGCTCTCGAGTGGGGAGAATCCGCTGAGTATAGGCTTGGGTAGGCATAAATAGATTGTGCTCGGCAACTTTTCAGCAACTTTTAGCGCTTTGAGCAACTCTTTGTAGTACTAGCAACCCAGGGCAACTTTTGCCTTACTTGGCAACTTTTGAGCAACAAATTGATATAAACCCGATCCAAACCATAAAAGGTCGTTTCATTTCGAAGGATTTGGTTAAAACTGGTTTTATCAAAACTGATTTTATTAAAACTAAGGATATACAATAAAATGACAATAGACTTCCACACTGGGCAAGTCTACTGAAGAAGTTGTTACTTGTTCAACCAAGTTCAGCAGCCGCTGAGAGAGTCTTCAGCCTTCTGAATAATGCATTTAATGATCAACAAGACAATGCCTTAGAGGACTATCTAGAGGTTCAGTCATGATAAGATACAACAATGCAAAGAAGCAGTAAACTTTAAAGTGATAAGATAAATGCTGTAACTTGATCACTGCCTAAAGCATATGTAAAGTCAACAATGTCATGGTGTATATGATATGATGTATATATAGTTAACATTATGATGTCCATCCAAGTAAACTTTGCAAGGTTGACTTGTTAGAAACTTTAACTAGAAAATACGTATCTATTACTGAAGTTATGTTGAGTTTAAAGAGTATATTGATTACAACGTAGTGGTTATATTTGTCATATAACAATGGCTTTTGGCCTCTTTTAATGATTGTAAGAATATTTAATGAAAATGTTTGAATGGTAACAAACAAACAAACACGTTTTGAGTATTTATCTAAAACAAAACGACTCTAGAGAGCAAGCAACTTTTCTAAATTTTGGTGGCAACTTTTTGATACTTGAGCAACTTTAGAGCAACTTTTGGGTATATTGTGAAGCAACCTTTCCTGAATTTACTAGCACAATCTATCCATGCCTAGGCTTGGCGCACATTCCATTCCACCAAGATTTCCGGAAATTCCGGTTCAAGATCGAATGAAACAAAAATTTTCTGGAAATTCGTTTGAAAAATTTCGGTTCACCTCTCCAGGTTGTCCTTTTTTCTGGAAATTGGAAATTCCGGAAATTTCCTGTTCCATTTGGCATTTCTACCCAGTATGAATCGCCCCCAGTTCCTTTAGTCGTGAAACTGAGCTACAAGATGGCGCCGAGTCTTTGGAATCGACACTACACTGGGTGCAAAATGATCTGCTATAGTTCGAGCCTGTTCTTGATCGAAAACGAAAACGTTAGGATCTGATTTCCTGGAAAATTGTGGACTGGTCGTTCCGAATTTCCTGTAGGTCAGTTCGCCCGTTTTGCACACTGTCCCGCGAGAAAAGTTCGTAAGTTTCTCATTAATATCAAGGAATTCTGAATGCGTGTTAAACTTCTCTACATGAAGCAGCTTAAAGCACTTAAGTCAGCCACTTAAGTCAGTCACGATCCTTCAGCATTTTGTCGAGTAATTCTTGGTGGGAAACGTGGATGGGGGTTCTTTGCAGGCAAAATTTCGAACGTAGGTTATAAACTGGGTATCAGTTGAAATGTTAAGATTTTTAATCAAATCAATATAAAAACTCGCCCCAGTCCTCTCACGTTTCTGCCGCATGTAGTCCAAGGGCGCGTTCCATTTGACCAAAAATTCCGGTTTAAATTTCCGATATTTTCGTATGTCGAATGGAACGGTGGACCGATCTCGTTCTATTCCCGCTTAAGCACGTTTATGGGGGTTTTTTGCGGACAAAATTTCGAACGTGAATACATCAATGATTTGTTAAATAAATTATTGTTATGCGTAAAAATACAAATTTGAAAATAACATAAATCAATTTCGTCCAGAATACATCAATTTTGATTGACATACATCGATGTTGTGTAGCTTACATCGCTTTCCTGAATCATTCGTGCGTGACCGTATACAACTAAAAGATGCGCGATAAACTAAAAGATGAGAACGCGGAGATAGAAGTGACCGGAAGTCGGTTAGAAGAAGAGGCTAATATGGCGGAAATAGAAGTGGCCGGAAGTCGACCTTGATTGTTATGGATATCACAAAAGCCTCATCCAATAATTGTTTAATATATAGATTTAGGCCAGCCTAAAAGCGTAGCTCCTGGGCCGGGTCTTGCAGAGCCCTATTAAGCTAACCCAGGAAAAGGTAGAATTTTAATTGAGTTTTGTAACTTGGAAGTGAGGTTTTCTGTATTTTGTTTGGCCTTCTGTTTTGAGTTTCAATGATCACGGTATACACAAAACAAAGCAGCAAAATCATTTGCATAGAAGAAAAAGTTATAATTCGGTTTTAACTTTTTATTAAATCCATTTGAAATCACTGGTGGTCCCTGTAATCTGATTGGCTCAAATTGGTGCAATTTATTCCCAAATTGCACCATTTTTTGCTCTAAATCACATCATTTTTCCAGCCAATGAGGAAGTTACATTTCAAACTTGCGGGCTGTCGCGCCGCTTTCGTGAACGCTTGCGCTACACTGTAGAACTTTCCAGTAACCAAAAATAGCGCGCTAACAACTTAATTTAAGGTCGTGCGCTGCTCTATTGCATATTTTGATGTTAAAGCGCTTCCGGTCCTGCTTTTTTATTTAAAAACCAGCTCAGTACTGCATCAATAAAATATTTGAATCGACCAAGTCCTGTATTTGGGCGATTTCAAAATGGATGTAATAACACTTGCGGGCTGTCGCGGCGCTCTCGTGAGCGCTTGCGATACATTAGAACTTTCTAGTAACCAAAAATAGCGCGCGCGCGCAACTTGATTGAAGGTCGCGCGCTGCTCGGTTCCGCTTTTTATTTAAAAACCGCCTCAGTTCTGCATCAATAAAATATTTGATTTGGCCAAGTCCTGTATTTCGGCGATTTCAAAATGGATTTAATAAAGTGGTAATTGAACTGAGTGGAGTGCAATTTTGGTCTGAAATCATACTTGTCATTTCAAATCGAAAGAGCGCTGCGCGCTCGTTCGATTTTGAAATCACGCGTATGATTTCAGACCAAATTGCACTCCACTCAGTTCAATTACCATTATTAATCCTGGGTTAGCGCTGGTTAGCGTTAGCCCCCTTCCGAACAATCCTGTCCTGTTTTTAACGAGTTAGTCAGACATGAGCCAGCGATCCAATTTAAAAACCCAAACTTGATCAGAGGTTAACTTCAAAAAAAACACGTGCTCTCGATGAGCTATACACTTGAGCCCGCAATATGGTCATGTGATACGGGTCAGCAGATACCTTGTTTTGACAGGTGTCAATTGATCATAACATGGATGTCCAATATCAGAGAAGTGCACAGTAAACCAAGCCTGCATGTCTCTGTCAAGCTTTTATTTGGAGTATGGCCGCTATGTTGCGCGACTCCGCCGTCGTGCGTACTTGCTTTCGAGCAATACCACTAGCCATGATAACCATGAGAAAATCAAGTCATGGGTTTCCTTTTGCTTCCCATATAGGTATGGGGCTCCGCGTGGCGACCCTTGGGGCCGCCGGAGCTCCGCTATAAACTGACCACAGCTGTGGAATAAAATTGTAGTCATGATAGCGGCGCGTTATATGTAGTCTATGTTAATATTGTTTAATTCTAAAGCTGCACCAAATGGCTCTTACATCCATTTTCGTCCTAGTAAGCAGCGCATTTGAATTCATGGTTTCGGCTGCTGCGTTTAGTTTCAGGGGTTCATGCATGATATGAGCCATCTTGAAAGCTCTGCGCATATAAAATTAACCCTCTGTGCTCCTGTGGAATAGGAAAGAATGAAAGCTGTTCTCCGCCTTGCCAGCCTGACATCTTGTCCATCTCTTTGGCATGTTACTTTCCCCAAGATGTAGAACTAATGAGACAAAATGAGAAAATAGAATTTTAACGTGGCATATTGTAACATCCGTCATTGGTATCGTGTTACGAGGACCGGGTTACAAGGAAATCCTTACGGGAAAAAAGTGCCAATATTGTCCGAATATGGTTCCGACAAAGCTTGGCTATAAAGGATTTGAGATCCTTGAGTGCCTGATTATCTTAGTTAATGACCTCGAAGTAACTGAGTCGTGTAATAACGGCCAATTGTTTCTGTTTCTCATGCACAGCTATGACTATCTAGAGATTGTTATTGACGGAAGAATGGTTGGTAAATACTGCGGCAAAAGGGCTGGACAGAACATTCTTTTAACTGGAGACCAGATGTTAATAACATTCCACTCAGACTATTTACAAGAAAGAAGGGGATTCCTGATACATTTCACTGCTGGTCCACACGGTAAGTACTTTTCCTAATTTCTATTGTTTGTTATATTAAAAAGATGGCGCTTGAGTATCTTTGCCACATTAAACAACTGTTAACAGATCTGTATATCATGGCTTAGTGGCTACAACTTCACCAAACTACGATTATGTCTCAGTCAGAGACTCGACTTAAATCACAGTGGAATCCTTAAGATAAACTCTAAAATTATGTTCACCTGTATTGTTTAGGTATCGGTACCAGCAGTGTTATAGCTGTAAACATAAATAAACAATAGCCTATATTTGCTAAATATGGAGGATATTTGTCCGCGGACATTGTCTGTTCCGAGAAGTGATCATTTTTCCTAGAGCATATTTCTGCGCCACAAGGAGGCTATTGTGTTTATTATCCTTCAAATGTTTTGCAACAGGCGCGGTTTTGAAAATTAGAATAGTATTCGGATATTCCCCAATTTTGGCTGGGGTCACGTGACGTCACGTGACGTGTTTAGAGCAATCTCGTACGAGAAAAAATGTTTGACGGATTATAACAAGTAATAAGAGGTAAATTCACAATCTCTTGTGGTCTCTTTAATAATGTTAATTTGTCTTTTTTCGTTTTCGGTTTGTGAGCCCGATAAAGGGGACCGAGACTCAGAACATCATGTTTTTATATGACTACTAAACGATGACGTCACATTTAAAAATGTCCACCATATCTTTTTATTCATGATTGAAATTTTCCCGTTTTCAAATACTTATTACAACAATCATTACCTAAGATAATTTACAGAGTTACAAAGTTGTATTCTACAAGACAGAAAAAGAACAGCCATACATCAAAATTCCCACACAACACTTTACAGCAGGCAGATCTTTGCAACAAAAAAAGGCGAGTTTTTACTGCAAATCTACAAAGGTGTTTCAAGAATTTATTCGAAGGGAGGCGATTTTATAATGTCTGGCCGATAGCAGGGGCGCATATTCGGAAGAGTGCTTGTTCGACTGGAGGCGCCAATTCCAGGATTTACGCTAGTTGAGGCGCCAATTGAGGCGCCAGTTGAGGCAGCTCTATAAGCGTTATTTTGATTTGGGGGTTTAGGTATACACAGTTAAAACCGAACACGCTACATCGCCTGGACGCGGGACACATCTTAAATATCCGTTAACCTTAACTTCTGTAAACATCTATCAAAGACATGGTGCCCTAGAAATGTCAAGTCGACTGATTAAACAATTGACACACAAATGAACCCTGATAGATTTTGAGAAGGTCACGATGTGAGGATAGTTTAAAATCAGCCAGGGCACCTTAAAAACCGCACCCTCCCCCCCCCTCTCAACCCTCTCTCCTTGGGCTAATTAGGGTGAATGCCCAGACGAGGACAAAATTCTGCACTTCTGACACCGTATGGCCATCTAAGTAAGAACTATTATTTTTAAAGAAAAGTAAAAACAACGAGTAGTCATTTTGTTTCTTTGATGTTTTTGCTTCTTTGTTAGTAAAAGCGCAGTTTCGATCAGCCAAAGTAATCAAGTGCAATCTATTTCTAAATCAACTGAAAGCGATTACCAAGACTCGATGAATAATCTGTATGGTTTTAGAATCAGATGAACTTCAAGAAATATACCCCACAAAACACTGCTCTCGCGTAAGTTAAAAAAAAATATAGAAATGTGTAAATAGTTTATGTTCTTACTGATGTAAGCAAGTATTTACTTCAGATTAAGATTAACACTGTACAGGTGAGTCTTTAGTCTTCATATTAAGCGGTCTTGGTTAAGTCAAACCAGTACTATTTAATGATTAGACCCGTAGCCCGAAAGGGATAAGGGGTCAATAGCCCATGATGTGAAGCCGAATGGACCCGTGGTCCTTGAGGGCGAAGGGTCTAATTGTTTTAGTATCATCAAACTAGGTCAGACAGAAAGGCAATAATGAAGTTAGAAAATGCAAGTTGAAGAAATATTTATTTGGGAATAAAACGAAAGAAAAACCGGCAATTTCGCTACCATTACTAATAGTCCATTAGTAGGGTAGCCATTAAAATGCAGGATTTGCTTTACTCCACTAGTTGGATGGTACTTACAATTATTAATCTTAAATAGAGATCGAGGATATTACACGGTGGGGAGAAGATATGGAATTTTATGTTCGAGTGGCGAGAACATAAAATTCATATCTTCGAGCTAACGTGTAATGGTCTTTTTATTATATACACATACTGATGACGGCGTTTTTGATGATTTTCCGAAGATTCCCGACCACCTTCCGAAGATTTCCGAAGATTTTCCAAAATTGTTCCGAAGACTAGACGAACGTTCCCGAACATTTCCGAGAATTTCCGAAAATTTTGGAAGATGTCCGACGATTTCCGAAGATTGCCGAAGACTTTCGAGGAGACCCGAAGATGTTTCGATGATACACCAACGAATTTAAGGACGTTAGCGCTAAAATTTTCCAGTCGATAGAATTTTTTAAATTTTTACTGCAGGCATATAACCATAAAAATAAAGGTGCCGTATGAGGGCCCTAGTCGTCGAAGCAATTTTCCCTTTCGTAAACAAAGCGTTGCCATTTTTGCGACAATTGCTGGTTTTCAGTGTCACGCCATTCAAAATAGATCAAAATAAAAAATCAAAACCGTTCAATAGATTAAGTCCAGAATCTGGAAATAGAAAGAAGGTACATATGCAAAGACTCTCGCCAAGATTCAGGGCACAGCAATTTTTCTCATGGAAGATATGCGAAGAAACGTTTTTCCCAAATTTATAGAGATTTGTATGGAGACGCCATGCTGGTGCCCATGTACATGGGCACCAACATGGCGGCCGGAAACCAGCAGAAACATCTGTCACTGAGTTTTGCTACGAAAAAGTGAATTTATCTCTCGAATAACTCAAAAACGTAACAATAGTACTTTATTCTAATACAAGAACTGTTCAGATAGCCGAATTCCCCGAAATAAGTCACCTTTAAACCAAACATAACAGCTCTCTCGCCCGTCATGTAAATGTCACGTCACGCAAAAGCTTAGAAATTCAAGCGTAGTTTATCACTAAACCAAGAACCCATTTGGAGTGTAAATGTGTATGAATATTAGTTTTTAGCTGCTCTTATACAGCATGAAAGTAAAATTTCAGGAGGATTAATTTTTCTGAAGTTTGAAATTTAGTGACGTCATGTGAAAACCAGCAATTGGAAAGTTTTTGAACTATCAGCAATTTTTCTCCACTACATTAAAGAAAAAGGAAAGTATGTAAATAACCACCCAGTATCGAACCCTGAGCCTCTGTTTCTTGACATCCTTTTTATACCCACTATGCTACCAGGTTGGATCCGCCAAATTTCCCTAAAAATAATTAATGATAGAGTTGCCCCAAATTACAAATTAAAGCTAAACCGCAAGTAAACAAGTGTGATAAGAACAATTAAGCATTTGGTGAGTGCATTTTACTCTATCAACAAATTATAACCAGTTTAATCATAAAAATTACAATTTCCTCGATTGTGATTGGTCTAAAAAACTCCTATTTCACACTAATTCACTTGTCAAGCTGTTATCGGACAGTTTGTTATCGGACACCTTGTTATCGGACAGTTCAATAAGCCAATCACATTCAAAGATGTAGTTAAAATTAACCAATCACATTTAAAGTTGTGGTTTAAATCAACCAATTACAACCTTGGTTTCAATCACCATAGAAACAAGCGTACAACTCCTAAAATTGGGGCTTTCTTCAAAATGGAGAATTTTTTCCCTTGAACAATGATTATGTTTCAGAAGACAGAAGTGATTTATTTTATCCTATGGCACAATTGTTTATGCAAACTATCCAGACGAGTTCCTTTGTGGATATGTTAACATGTTCGGATGAAGTTCAGCCATCCACAGCATTGTTTATCGCTTCGCAACAACTGCAGCAAACGGAGGTAAACATCCACCCGGCTGTAATACCACTGCACAGTACGCTAGTATTTCCTCCCTCGAAAATCCTCATTTTGTTTCAACAAAATCAAAATACAGGAACAATGACAGTAGACCAAGCCAAGTTTTCCCCTTGTATCAGACGGAGAAATTTCAGAAATAAATAATAGTAAAACCACAGCCTCCAAAAACATCGCTCGAGCAACTAAATCAAGGATGGCAGCATAGGTAGAACGTTGTAAAGCCAAAAACATGAATGCATTTAACTGCCAGTGAAAGACGAGAATTGTTTCACATTGCTAGCGGATACGTGCCTGTACAATCCAGCTCGATAGTCTGCGATTTCTTCGACATTCCCTTTGCACAGTTCGGTGCCTGCAGCTTCAGCAAATCCACCAGCTGTAGGAGAATGTTCGACCAGCAGTTCCAATCAGTTCAAACCAAGTTTCTTCATTAGCGAATGTGGCAGAATTCACCGGTATGCCGTCGTCCAAATACAGCATGGCTACAAAAATCTCTCGGCGCCATTTTAACTTTTCAATAAACAGTTCAGTGCGTTTAAAAAACCCCAGCAAACAAAAAGCCAAGGAAACGAAGAATCATAATTGACTCTGGCTCTGATGTTTACAACTGGAGTGAGCTGTCTATTGACTCAGCTTAAAAACCTTGAATCTTGCTGGGAAAACTGCCCTGGCAAGCGTTCGGAATTTTAAC
>JAHPZR010008216.1:2500-15000 GCA_019787425.1 Platygyra sinensis
CTGAAATTCAAAATGTTACTGTTTCTAGACGACGCATGTTCTTTAGCTGAAAAGTGTTCACAGATATAAATTTACCCCCTCTCATTCCTGATGAAGATAATAACTTTGGTGGCTCTTTAGTTTTGAATTTAACAAAATGATGACGTCACGTGCAACCCAAGAATTTTGCCAATACAACGCTTACAATTTGGTCGTATAAAGTTCTATCGAATGTATTTTTTTTTGTATCAAGGTTCTCTTCATCACGGCTGGGAACTCCTGAAAGTGGGGCCTGCAGTATTGAGTTTCAAGTGCGGACAAAGCCGTTATAAACTTGATAGCTATCTACATGTACATACCAGTTGCATTTTACTCAGCTCTGAAGCAACGTCTGCAGTCCTTGCAATCTCACTCTTATCTTGATTTGCTGAAATCTTTTTCTTGCAGTTTATACAAACACCTGTAATATGCAGTATGCCATTACTCAGTGGTTCAATAATGCACAATGAATAATGAAACTATACTTAGCACGTACCTGAACCAACTTGGATAAATACGCCCGTCTCTTTCAGAATAAGAGCAGATTCTCGCTTTCCAATTCCGCGCTCAGCTTTTGGCCACTTTGCGGTTTTCCCTCTACCATGCCCTGACAGAGATTGAGGTACCCTACATTTAATGGTAGACCCTCGGCTCCAACCTATTCCCAGTTTTGAACGATGACTTGGGCAGATTGTCATGCTCTCAGTGTTTGTGTGCAAAATTCGGAAAGCCAGCACGACACAAAATCAAATCCACTTCATTTTCAGGACCACTGAACTTGTACGTGCTCAAGTGACCTGAAATGTCTTTTTGGCAACTTAGCAATGGGATTACTCGAGTGTCACCTTTTCGATCTTTTCTGTCAAAACTACACTGTCCTCCAACAATTGACTTAAAAGAGCAGCAAATCTCCGCCATAATTGTGATCAACAACTAACCAACTGGTCAATTATCTGGAACGTCGCGATAGATAGTAATCAATTGTTGTCAATCAAGGTTCCAAAAGCCTACCTCGGCAAGGTCGTGTGTAGTGCTCATTCATCATTTATTATCGTTACGAAGTAAAATAAGTACGGAAAAGTCTCAAAAGTCGAAATGATTGCGCAATCTGGATGCGAAATGTTTTTTGAAAGGAATTCATTGCGACGACTTTCGGCTTTTACAATTCTTATTTATAATTAACTTATTGACTCTGATACTGTAAAAGATAACAAAATTGCCGTTTCCTTCGTTGGTTAGTAATATCGATCCTCGACTAACAGATTCGAAACATGCAGATTCCACTTCAAATTCCTCTACTGGCGTGTTTGTAGTGTTTCTAAAAGTTTACTGCCGGTGATAACTTTTTTGATATAAGCACGTTTGTTGATGTCAAGTTACACAAAGTGATTTTTGCATTTCTTCTCGACCGGAAAATAATACAACTAGGAGTCTGCTCAAAAACATTGCCGGAAACAGAAACCAAAGACAAAAATGTGACGCTGATCAGTGCAGAATTCAGTGCAGAAACGAGTTCGCCAGGAAACACGTCAAATCTAAAACATGCGACTTGTTGTTTATGAAAGTCTGCGTTGCGTGACACAACAGACGAAAACTTAGGGAGGAATATAATGTCATAATCGATGAACACACGCTGGAGTTTTCGAATTCACTCTAAAACCAATGAGATTGTTTTCTGTATTTTCTCGGTCTTGCTTTTAAATGCGCGATACTGCTGTCAGCAGCGACTGTTAAATTTAAATTTGTAAAGTAATTATGTAACCATCATTGTCAATTTCAGAGCTACTTTAAATTGAATTTTTCTTCGAATTGAACCGTCTCTCGAGCAAAAACAACTCAATTACACAAACCAATTTTTACACACGTTCAACAACTGTCATTTCTAGTTGTACATACTCTACAATGAAGCAATTCTATCACGTCGCACATAGTTAAAATTCAATTTGTTACGAGGTAACTTTCCTAATGAGAAAATGGTATGGTCCGTATAAAAATCCGTTACAAATTTGAAACGGTAGCAAATCCACGGATAATGATAAATATGGACAAGTAGACATTATACATCAACTTTGAGTTGTAACTGATACTGTAGCTTGTTTAGTTTTGTTACAGTAGGTCACGAAAGTGGTGTTAAATTATGGCCTCAAAATTAGCATATTATAGTCATTCCGAGTGTACATTCCATATCTCGAAAATAAAAAGACATTTTCGCAAACAAACTGTACCTTGATAAATGGTACTTAATACATTACAAAACCTGGGACCATGAGCGAAATCTAAAAAAAAAAAAATTTTCGACTTGCCGCTAGATGTAGGACATATGCTTGGATTTTCTCTTAAATACTTTGTAGTTGTTGGAGCTTTCGTTGTCAATAAATGTATTTTTTATTCATTTCAAATCTCTGTGTATTTGAATCATATCGCTATTAACAAGCAAAAGTCTCTTAAGAAAACGTGCTGTTCAAAAATATTTATTGTCGCGTGTTTAAATTAAGCGCTCCGAAGTGCTATTGTTGTAATTTCAATGATAGAGCTGTCCCATGGGTTTCTCCGTTCGAGTTTGTCAGTATGCAAATCTAGGGTTAAAAGTGGAGTTCAGTGCGTGACTAACGGAGCGGAAAACTCGAGCAGTTAGCTAAGAGTTTAATTCTCTCTCGTCAGCAAAGCTGAGAATAAAAGCATGATAGATTCTACCTAAACCAATCGGGGTTAAAAGAGTCCGGGCAAATTAACGTTTCGAAAATCGGAGAAAGTTTTCAAAGAAAGCTCGAGAACCTTATTACGCTTTCAAAAATTTGCGCTTGTCAACGTTTTCCGATCACGGATAGGTAAACAAGCGTCCAAAAGAGCTTGAAATTCGCGAACATCGGTAACGAAAGCCATGCTGATAAACAAGGAACAGAATTTTTCTAAACAACGAGCTCGAACGAATTATTTCCTAACAAAGCGATTGCGAGGAAGATAACGCTTTCGAAATCTGCCCGCTTTTATTTTAACACATAAGAGATTTTTTCCAATCAGGGTTCATTATTAACGGGCATGCCCAGGCAACCTTATTGTTTGTATTGTACTAGAGTGACGCTTATTAGTAAACCTATACCGAATTAGTATGCAGGAACGCATTTTACCTAGACAGTTTGAATATTAATGATTTTCCTCGACCTAACTCGACACTTACTCGACCGTTATGCATATTTATGATTTTCCTCGACCTAACTCGACACTTACTCGACACCAACGGGGATAATTCCCAACATACATGACTACTGACTTGAAATCATGTTTCTGTTAAGAGCAATTTATTCTGGTGAAGCTGAATATGTTGCTGTGTGTTTTTGTTCTAGTTGTTGAAGCACAAAAGCTTGAAGTGTTTCCATTCACAAACAGAACTACATCAGTGTATGGTTTAAAAGCTGAATGATTCACAATACTGTCAGTATAACTTTCATCATAATTAAGCTGTGGGATCTGAAAGAAAATAGATAGCTGCAGTCTTCAGGGTGAAGCTCTCAACTTTGAGTTTGAAGCTAAGTCTTCAAGAAATGTTAGTTGGGTAAATACATGTGTGTATATGCCATATTAGAGAAACCTTCAAATTTTGCAAATAAAATCAATTTTGAACAGAAACAAGTTGTTCCAGCTAGCCTTTAATCTAGTGTGGGCTCCTCCTTTGGATACTGACCAAACGTCCTGTTTAACATTGCACCTCCGATCCCGAGTCCACAACATTTTGACCACCACTATGACGCGTACTTGTTGTCAATAAGAGTACAGACAACGCTAAACCACATTTGATTTGTTAAATTTACATACATATTTTCATGGTCAGAAAGCTGTAAGTATAATTATGCATCAGTATAGCATATTCAGTGTTTTTAGTCATGTATTTACACAACTGTGCATTAAGTATACTTAAAGTATAATTTTTGTTAAGTATACTTGAAGTATATTTCAGATAAAGTACACTTGAAGTATACTTTTAGGTGACCAAAAGTGTTGCACTTTAAGTATACTTAAAGTGCACTTTAAGTACAAATTAAGTATACTTTTCTAATTGTTAAAAGTAAATTAAAAGTATACTGCATTCCTGCAAGGGTGGTCACCCATCCAAGTAGTAATGGCGCTGATCAGGGTTTAACTTTGTCGAGCAGACGAAACATGTTGTTGTCCTTGTGGTATAGTGAATCTACGCTTAACGCATTTTTTTTAAATCTCTAAGATAAGAAAAGGTACCAAAAAGAGAAAATCTCTGATACTGCATGCATGGCTGAGATAAAAAAAAAAGAGGAATATGAAAATGAGAACTATTACTTGCTTTGGTGATCAGACAAGCGGCACTTTCCTTATAATTGCCTCGGTCTCTCGGACAAAGATATTAAACTTGGTCTCATGGACCGATATCTTTGTGAATGTGAATGTTTTCAACAGTGCTACATCACCTCCTGCACTCTCTTACCGTTGCGTTTTGCACTAATTCTTAGCAATACCAGTGGGCTTTAACTCTAACTTACCCTTCGGATTAAAACCTCAAGTCGGTGGCATCAAAACTTGTTGTTTAGAAACAATCCATTTTCCAAGTTGACTGGCTCATAGCCACTTTGATAAATTTTAGAGTTATGGTGGTTCATGACATAAAGTTATGAATGTGTTTGTCGACAAAAGTATACTTATCTCGGGATTTTTAGTCTTTTTAAAAGTTAAAATAATAGGAAAAGTGCTTATTTAAATGAATGTTGTGCCGCGTAGCACTATGAACACAAATGGTGAACCAGAACAATGTGCATGATGTGCATGATCCTATCACCTAATTGCTGGGCTGTGACAATTTTTGAATATTCATCAACTGATGTCACGTTGTTACCTAGCTGTTTTGTCAGTTCCGAGCGAAACACGTTGCTTCACAGAGCAAATGGCAAAGTGCAGATTTAGAACTCCTAAAACTAGCGAAGAAGAGGTGAAGTGTGTGGCCAGCACAATTCTGAGGTAACGTGTGCATTTGGTCTGATAAAATTTCTAACGTCAGTGCCAATTTAGGTCGGAAGTGTACTGCAAGGTTGAAAGTAAACCAAAACACGAGGTCGCGACCATCGAGCGAGAATTTAAATTTAGAAAAAGAATGGGCTTTTCAGTTTTGGGTAGTTTAACAACTGTACCGTTACATTCAACGTTAGCAGTAAATAATTTAGGTTTAAAATTTGTTTCGTAAAATGTGTGATTAAATAAAGTTGTTAATCGCCACATGTTTTTGTTGCTTTATGAATAGCAGATTAAGTAAATTTGCATCCGTGTTTCAAATAATTTGAAACACGGCTTTCAAGCACGGCCGTGTTTTCAACTCGGTTTTCATTGGGTTTCTTAACTCATCCACCTGACCAGAATATGATGCTCTGGTTGGGTAAGAGTTACATGAATAATTAATGAGTTTGAGAAATTTAATTCAAGTTTGGTTGACGATGAGAATTGTCTTAGCAATTAATCAGAAAATACCAGAATGGTTAGGGGAGTTTTAAAGAGGTTATTGATAAAAGGGTATTACGGCATTTTATTAAATATCGCGTGAGGCAATTTACAATGCATTATGGTAAAGGGAAGGCACATAAGAGAAGGCAAGAGCTTGAGCAGATTGAGATATCCTTAAGACAAGCAGAAGAGAGATTGGCAATAGACCCATCGGAGCCAAATGTTGAGATTTAGAGGACTTGAAGATGAAATATGACTCACATTTTGATTATATAGCCAAAGGAGCAATAATTCGATAAAGAGCAAATTGGTATGAAAAAGGTGAAAAAAGCAACAAATATTTTTAAGGCTTAGAATCTCACAGGGGTACCGAAAGCCCATTCACTAATAATTTTTGGCTGGACGTTATTCGTTGGTGTAGGAATGTAAACATAGTTTTAGATGGACTTTCTAATATTGATAAACTCTCTGGGATTTGGAATAGAGAAGACGATTTCTTGTTGCTTAATCACCTTTTAATTGTAGCAAAAAAACATATTTATGAATGCCGAAAAAATAGCACTCGCCCGTCCTTTAAAGTGTTTTATAAAACCCTGGCTTACGTATACCAGTTAGAAGCCCAGGTTATGAAATCAAATAACAAAGGGTCCAGTCACAATCTTAAATGGAGAAAATATATCGATAACTTAAAACAATGTTAAAGGTTTGATTTCTCATAGCGCCCTGCAACCTAATTATTATTTTTATTATTACTATCCTTTTAAAAGTGGTAATGCAGTGGTAATTTATGAATGGCGCCAATAACACGGAAAGTGGTGTTGTTGAAAGGTAATGTGCAATATATGTTCACTCGATAGCCTGTGCATTGTAAAATCTAATGATAAAAAAATTGTAAGTACGCCAACTGTAATTTAATTAGGTATTGCATTATATGTTTTGTAAGTAGTGCTTGTAGTGTAAGTATGTGTACTGCAATGTAAATGTAGATGTAAGTATAAAATTAGTATTGTAAGTAGTGTAAGGTTTTTGTCCTGTAAATAAAATTGCATTCACAGAAAAAAAAATAATAATAATAAAATAATCCAGAGGTCGTGGGTTCGATTTCCACCAAGGTCAAAAGATTTGTTCTTTACCTCGTGTGGTTCCCTGATTCCCTTTGCTAGGGCTTAAGCCCAGTGGGTTATTCATGGGTTCAATTAGCACTTTAATTTACACTTCAGAGTTAATTCTCTGTTTCACCATTTGCTTATTTAAATGTCTGCTTGATCAGTTCAGTTGCCTAGATAGCCAAAGTAAGTTCCAGATGTTTACACTATTTTCCGGTCGCCATGATGGTGTCTCTTGGACGTACACCAACATGGCAGCTCTATATTGCGCTCTGTAAATTTGTGCGAAATAATGAGACAAATATTAGAAGATCGGGAAAACATACCGACCTAAGACTTAGAGAATTGTCTTAATTAGTTATCTCCCATAGCATTATAATTTCTTGCGTTTATTCACTGAATAGCTTTCGAATTATTTTTTCAATTGTGTGATGGTGCAACCCAAGAGTTAAGTTTAAATAGGAAGAAATACATTTTAGCAGGGTAGTTTCGTAACTGAATAAAATATACTTTGTTTCTATGGCTGTATTTTTCCAGCTTGGAAAATTCCTATTATGTAGGTAAAACGGAACTTTTTAGGGTCTGAACTGTAAATTTGAGCTTAAACGCAATTAATTACCCAGACTGATTCTCATTAGTCTCGAGATCAAATTAAATAGGGTGATTACTAAACGGCTTAGCGCCTTGGGCCAAGGTCTATATGGATTGATCTTTCGTCTTATACACCTTTGACATTATAAGTGGAGGTGGGAAACAGATGGGCAGGAACCCGGAAGAGAAGGGGGCTGGAGGTGGGCGTGGACAGAGTGGGAAGCGGGAGTTCTAAGAAGGCACCCCGATATGTGGAGTATGCGACAGCTTGTGTATATAGAGAATTGTATGGGAAAATCACTGATCGTAAAAATAATTTTGTAAATAACTATCTCATTTGAAATTAAGTTTTCCTACCTTAAATGTGTCGCAAACTTGTCTCTTGTGCCGATTTTAAAGCCATTCTGACGCCCTTTAGTGAAGTTTTTTTTTTTAATCTTTCACTCCTTGTTCTAAAAGAATGGAAAGGCAGACCACTCAATCCATCGCTGGCGAGACGTCACTCCACAAATCGATTTCTCCTCAACAGTAAAAGTCCCGAATCGCAGCAAAAATAACAGTTCCATAGAGCCCAATAAATTTCACTCCAAATACGTGCATGCTTCGGCGGTTGAAAGACTCGTGAAGAACGAAAAATTTGCCTTAAGTTGCGTCTCTTCGGCTTTCCTGATGTGCTTGTCACCAAGTCCGCGACAACGGCCGCTTGCAAAGGGGTTTCATCCTTAACTCTGATTGGTCCATTTGAATTTGTGCGCTCGCTCAAATCCAGTTTTGGGATTTCAAGTGATGTGCTTTTGGGGATATTTTACTTTAAATGTCGCCTTTTTTTTTAAGGTGCTTCATGAGCAGTCCGAAAGGGAAGAAATTTAAAATTCTTTTTAAAAAAAATCAGATGAATTGCCAAAACAGCCTCCCAACATAACATTAAATTTGCTTGTCTGGAGCAAAGGATTTTTACCCGGATTTATGTCGTTTTGTTTGTACGGCAAATTGTTAAAATGTGCCCTAAAATGGCCCCTGAAAGCCCTCTCAGGGCCTAGACCAAGATGATGGCTCCAGTGCTAAATACGAATCGAATTGAACTGAAAGTTATATTTTTGTGAATCACTTATCTAGACCATTCATCAGAGAAAGTTTGAGGAATTTGATTTATTCTCGTCCAAATGACCATAGATGAAAATTACAGAGGGCAGCTCTTAAATATTTGTTTCCTTTATGCCCTCTGAAATTAAATGAGCAATAAGTTTTGGTCGATGTACACTCTAAGATATTTGGTAGATATTACCTGATCTAAAGAATGTTTGAAACGTCCACATTTTGCTAATTTCGTTTGGCTAAGACTGAGGAATAGCAACATATATTTTGTTGATATCCATACTCTTAAAACCTCATTCAGTTTCATTAGACTAACTTTATTTCAGCGATGAAACAGCATCCAACAATTAATGAAGAATAGCGGATAACAGAGGGAAGAAAATTAGGGGATTAGAATCGTTAGTAAAAATAGTATCTTAATGTGCAGCAGCCGTTACTCTGATTATGTAAATCCAATCTTAAAAATCTTTATTTTTAAACTATTTCAGCACAATGTGGCATAAAGAAGGGCTGTTAACAAACCCCTGCCATCACTGTGTATTTAACGATTAGAAAGCATTGCCAGAATCCAAAACTGGTGTATACATTTTGATTGTACTTTTAAGGGGAACCAAAACCATTCTGTTTAAAGGTGAAATATAAAGAATGGTTCAGGAGCCAACGGAAACTGTTCATCAAAGCTATTTGCAAAATTGATAATTTAGTAAAGCCTCGCCTCGCATGGGCACTCTCGTCGTGTTCGTGCTTCCCCTTTTGGGAAGTAGTATCTTCTATTTCTTTTTTTATTGCTTAATTCACTCCTAATAAATTTTATATTTTATATAGAATACCTAGATGTAGCTAGATTTAGGGAGTTAAATGGTATTTCTCTTTGAACTTTCTTAGAAAAATGTCAGTATTCAAGATATTGGTAGCGAAGTACCAGCTTCAAAGAAGTTAAAACTAGATGAAAAAGAAAAGAGAACAATGGAAGCATCAATGCGTCATCCTGATCTGTTTATTGGTTCTTTGGAGGAAAGAGATGAACCACTGGATCTCGACATCGAAACCAATGTAGTTTTCTCAAGTAAACTTATGGAAAGAGTTGAGCACTATTTGTGTACTGGTTCTTTGGAGGAAAGAGATGAACCACTGGATCTCGACATCGAAACCAATGCAGTTGTGCGCTATTTGAAGCATCTGAAATTGGATGAAGAAATTAATGCTAAAGAATACATGTTAGATGTGTGGGATTTTGCTGGCCAGCACCTGTATGATGCCTCCCATTCTTTCTTCCTATCCTCCAGAGCAGTTTACATTCTTGTGTACAACCTAAGCAAAGAGTTAAACGCTTTAGCAGAACCATGTGTGGAACAGGGAGTTACAATGATGTTGCAAAACACTAACAGAGAGACCAATTTAGAAAATTTGCTGTCCTGGTTGGTTTCTGTGCGTAGACTTCGGCCTGAGACAAAAGATGATGGAAAGTTATTATACGTTCGTCCTAAAGTGATTATTGTAGGCACAAATGCTGATCAGCGTGCAGTTGAAGATAGAAATGAGATGTTGATGTGTATTCAGGAGAGTTTAACTGAGAATGATGACCTCCAGCAGCACGTAATTAGGAAGCTGTTCAGTATTGACAACACAGGGTCGCAGGCTGATGATAGAGAAGCACTAAAGGAAACGATTTTGGATGTGTTAAGATTGGAGCCATACATGGGCGAAAAGGTGCCGGTCAGGTAAGGTGTTGCAATTAATTTAGCGAAGTATACCTGCCCTGTGGAGAATACTATTATTTGCTTACAGTTATTTTCCTTATATTTTCCCTTGGACATTTTGAAACATTGTAAAACATCTTTTAGTTATTATTATAGTCTGTCATTCAAAGTTTTCCAATTCCAGTGAGGAAGGGAGTTGCAGGAAAGAAGATCAGCATAGCATAATATACTTTAAAGAGTGGTTCACCAAACTTTGGTGTAAAAAACTATGTTTCTTTTATAGATATGTTTAATCCAAAGTCTTTGTAGTTCTTGTTTTTTTATTCTTTGGATGTTGTCTAAATCACTTTCGGAGCTTTCCTGACATTTCTTAAAAGTTTGTTAAATCCAAATGATCCAAGATGGCTGACATTTTGAAATTGTTTTGAATGTCTCCCGAGGGAGGAAGAGACAACATTCTGTGACACAGGTAAACGTGT
The DNA here is from genome assembly GCA_019787425.1 of Platygyra sinensis. Classification (NCBI taxonomy): domain Eukaryota; kingdom Metazoa; phylum Cnidaria; class Anthozoa; order Scleractinia; family Merulinidae; genus Platygyra; species Platygyra sinensis. Next base: position 12,950 of record JAHPZR010008216.1, read on the forward strand.
TTGGATGCTTCACATGCCATGTATGTTTGATGATTATTGAAATAACACTTTAGGAGATACTTAGGGAGCATAAAAAGACTCCCTATGGATCACGCATGAAAAAATAATAAAAAATTGGTCAAGTAAGCAGCATTTAAGGTTAAACGCTTTGACTTTTCTTGAAAACTGTGAGGAGCCGATAAACGGGTGCCAATTGTTTACACACTTCTTGTGTCTCTGTGGAAGCCATGGTCGCTGCTAGCTTTTTTGTTCGAGTTAAGTTTGGAGATTTCTTGATATTCCTTTGAAATTTTGAAATCTGCGACAAAGAATTTAAGATGGGGGGGGGGGGGTGGGGCATTTTGCATTGGCTATTGGTATTGGCGTTCTCTAAAAGCATTCACTGTACACTGTTGTGTAATTACCGTTCAAGTACACAAGTTTAGTTGCTTTATACACCACATAAGTTATACAAATTGGAAATACACTGAGGTTTCCTTTCATGTACTGATTCCCCTTCCCCACTTTCAATATCATGAAAAAAGCCCAGTCTTTTCTGATGAAGCTTTTAGTTCTTCAGTTTAAGTTTCCATTTATTTCGGTTTTTCTCTTTTTGTAGCTTGTTCTTTGTAAAGCAATGAAATTTTTTTAAAAAATGTTGTATGCCTAAAGAAAAAAAATATATCTTCAAGGAAAAACACAGTAAAAGAGTTCTTAACCTACGTACACTGTAAGTAACAAATTTTAGTCCTTTTAGTCTGCTTGATTTAGACAGCTGTTGAACTGGTTCCCTAAATAGACGTTCTCTCAACTAGGGCTCCTTATAAATTTTGCGGAACAGCCATATTTTGTTTAACCCTATTGAGAAGGTGAAATCTACCCTACACCATGTTAACTTGAATCATGAGAGAGAAGAATACGCCTCTTTGAGTTGATCCTGACCAGGATGAATGATCCAAGATCACTCAGATCATGGTTCATCAAAGAATCTAATGAATCCAGTGTGTGCAAGGAATTAATATGGCGGATGCAAGATGATGCACATGACGTCTCAGAGCTTTTACATGACGTCAGGGTCTAGAACGAAAATAAAGCCCTGACCAATAGGTTACAATCTGATCACAATGACATGTCATGCCAAATTATTTCCAGATGACTGTCTGATAAATTTGGAAAGCTTCTCAGGTTTATTTAAATGTTGAAAACATTGCATTGTTTCAAATCTTTGTGGTAGGTTTCCATCCTTCTAATATGATTAACATAAATTCATACTCGCAGATGGTTCCACTTTGAGAAGATTGTCCAGGCTTTAGTGGCAAAGAAAATGCATCATGTGAAGCGTGAATACCTTCTGACTATCATAAAGAAAGTGTGTTGTATTGAAGATATGGAAGAGCTGAAGTCGATGTTAGATTTCTACCATGACCTTGGACAAATCGTGCAACTTGGAAATACTGTAGTGCTGGATACTAAATGGTTGATTAATCTTTTCAGGCAGGTTATTGCTGTGCCATTATTCAACGAGATGGTAAGATCTGAGTTATTGTTAGCGAAGTTTCTGCGCACCGAAGCTGCCTAAACGGAGTCCCATTACTTAGAAAATTTGGTAGCCCATCCAACTTAAGGAGGCAGCACAGCCGCGTGATTTAGGGCGCTGGTGTTGTAATCCTGAGGTCCCAAATTCAGAGCCTCCACCCTACCACCAGCGGGATTTTTTTTCTCGGTAAACCCGAGTTCAAACCCTTGGCCAAGCTTGTAAATGACCAACTGGTCTGCCTCCTGCTAGTTAGGAGTTTTAAACTATGTTACGTTTATTTGAAATATTTGTTTCCTTTGTCTCAGTGGCATGCCTTTAAACTACCTATAAAGCTTAGTGCTTGTATAGCTAAGTGCATGACCACTGCAAATAAGATTTACAACTTAAAAATTTTAGTTGACACTATTTTGACTGACTTCGTACGAGGTCCGACCGTACGTATGCCCATTCATGTAGAACCAGTGCGAAAAGCACACTCTGCAAGACAAAAAAAATGTCGTGTCGCAGTACAAATTTATACGCTGCCACGGCCTGG
>JAHPZR010008217.1:2500-15000 GCA_019787425.1 Platygyra sinensis
ACCTCCATAACTCTGAAATTCAAAATGTTACTGTTTCTAGACGACGCATGTTCTTTAGCTGAAAAGTGTTCACAGATATAAATTTACCCCCTCTCATTCCTGATGAAGATAATAACTTTGGTGGCTCTTTAGTTTTGAATTTAACAAAATGATGACGTCACGTGCAACCCAAGAATTTTGCCAATACAACGCTTACAATTTGGTCGTATAAAGTTCTATCGAATGTATTTTTTTTTGTATCAAGGTTCTCTTCATCACGGCTGGGAACTCCTGAAAGTGGGGCCTGCAGTATTGAGTTTCAAGTGCGGACAAAGCCGTTATAAACTTGATAGCTATCTACATGTACATACCAGTTGCATTTTACTCAGCTCTGAAGCAACGTCTGCAGTCCTTGCAATCTCACTCTTATCTTGATTTGCTGAAATCTTTTTCTTGCAGTTTATACAAACACCTGTAATATGCAGTATGCCATTACTCAGTGGTTCAATAATGCACAATGAATAATGAAACTATACTTAGCACGTACCTGAACCAACTTGGATAAATACGCCCGTCTCTTTCAGAATAAGAGCAGATTCTCGCTTTCCAATTCCGCGCTCAGCTTTTGGCCACTTTGCGGTTTTCCCTCTACCATGCCCTGACAGAGATTGAGGTACCCTACATTTAATGGTAGACCCTCGGCTCCAACCTATTCCCAGTTTTGAACGATGACTTGGGCAGATTGTCATGCTCTCAGTGTTTGTGTGCAAAATTCGGAAAGCCAGCACGACACAAAATCAAATCCACTTCATTTTCAGGACCACTGAACTTGTACGTGCTCAAGTGACCTGAAATGTCTTTTTGGCAACTTAGCAATGGGATTACTCGAGTGTCACCTTTTCGATCTTTTCTGTCAAAACTACACTGTCCTCCAACAATTGACTTAAAAGAGCAGCAAATCTCCGCCATAATTGTGATCAACAACTAACCAACTGGTCAATTATCTGGAACGTCGCGATAGATAGTAATCAATTGTTGTCAATCAAGGTTCCAAAAGCCTACCTCGGCAAGGTCGTGTGTAGTGCTCAATTCATCATTTATTATCGTTACGAAGTAAAATAAGTACGGAAAAGTCTCAAAAAGTCGAAATGATTGCGCAATCTGGATGCGAAATGTTTTTTGAAAGGAATTCATTGCGACGACTTTCGGCTTTTACAATTCTTATTTATAATTAACTTATTGACTCTGATACTGTAAAAGATAACAAAATTGCCGTTTCCTTCGTTGGTTAGTAATATCGATCCTCGACTAACAGATTCGAAACATGCAGATTCCACTTCAAATTCCTCTACTGGCGTGTTTGTAGTGTTTCTAAAAGTTTACTGCCGGTGATAACTTTTTTGATATAAGCACGTTTGTTGATGTCAAGTTACACAAAGTGATTTTTGCATTTCTTCTCGACCGGAAAATAATACAACTAGGAGTCTGCTCAAAAACATTGCCGGAAACAGAAACCAAAGACAAAAATGTGACGCTGATCAGTGCAGAATTCAGTGCAGAAACGAGTTCGCCAGGAAACACGTCAAATCTAAAACATGCGACTTGTTGTTTATGAAAGTCTGCGTTGCGTGACACAACAGACGAAAACTTAGGGAGGAATATAATGTCATAATCGATGAACACACGCTGGAGTTTTCGAATTCACTCTAAAACCAATGAGATTGTTTTCTGTATTTTCTCGGTCTTGCTTTTAAATGCGCGATACTGCTGTCAGCAGCGACTGTTAAATTTAAATTTGTAAAGTAATTATGTAACCATCATTGTCAATTTCAGAGCTACTTTAAATTGAATTTTTCTTCGAATTGAACCGTCTCTCGAGCAAAAACAACTCAATTACACAAACCAATTTTTACACACGTTCAACAACTGTCATTTCTAGTTGTACATACTCTACAATGAAGCAATTCTATCACGTCGCACATAGTTAAAATTCAATTTGTTACGAGGTAACTTTCCTAATGAGAAAATGGTATGGTCCGTATAAAAATCCGTTACAAATTTGAAACGGTAGCAAATCCACGGATAATGATAAATATGGACAAGTAGACATTATACATCAACTTTGAGTTGTAACTGATACTGTAGCTTGTTTAGTTTTGTTACAGTAGGTCACGAAAGTGGTGTTAAATTATGGCCTCAAAATTAGCATATTATAGTCATTCCGAGTGTACATTCCATATCTCGAAAATAAAAAGACATTTTCGCAAACAAACTGTACCTTGATAAATGGTACTTAATACATTACAAAACCTGGGACCATGAGCGAAATCTAAAAAAAAAAAAATTTTCGACTTGCCGCTAGATGTAGGACATATGCTTGGATTTTCTCTTAAATACTTTGTAGTTGTTGGAGCTTTCGTTGTCAATAAATGTATTTTTTATTCATTTCAAATCTCTGTGTATTTGAATCATATCGCTATTAACAAGCAAAAGTCTCTTAAGAAAACGTGCTGTTCAAAAATATTTATTGTCGCGTGTTTAAATTAAGCGCTCCGAAGTGCTATTGTTGTAATTTCAATGATAGAGCTGTCCCATGGGTTTCTCCGTTCGAGTTTGTCAGTATGCAAATCTAGGGTTAAAAGTGGAGTTCAGTGCGTGACTAACGGAGCGGAAAACTCGAGCAGTTAGCTAAGAGTTTAATTCTCTCTCGTCAGCAAAGCTGAGAATAAAAGCATGATAGATTCTACCTAAACCAATCGGGGTTAAAAGAGTCCGGGCAAATTAACGTTTCGAAAATCGGAGAAAGTTTTCAAAGAAAGCTCGAGAACCTTATTACGCTTTCAAAAATTTGCGCTTGTCAACGTTTTCCGATCACGGATAGGTAAACAAGCGTCCAAAAGAGCTTGAAATTCGCGAACATCGGTAACGAAAGCCATGCTGATAAACAAGGAACAGAATTTTCTAAACAACGAGCTCGAACGAATTATTTCCTAACAAAGCGATTGCGAGGAAGATAACGCTTTCGAAATCTGCCCGCTTTTATTTTAACACATAAGAGATTTTTTCCAATCAGGGTTCATTATTAACGGGCATGCCCAGGCAACCTTATTGTTTGTATTGTACTAGAGTGACGCTTATTAGTAAACCTATACCGAATTAGTATGCAGGAACGCATTTTACCTAGACAGTTTGAATATTAATGATTTTCCTCGACCTAACTCGACACTTACTCGACCGTTATGCATATTTATGATTTTCCTCGACCTAACTCGACACTTACTCGACACCAACGGGGATAATTCCCAACATACATGACTACTGACTTGAAATCATGTTTCTGTTAAGAGCAATTTATTCTGGTGAAGCTGAATATGTTGCTGTGTGTTTTTGTTCTAGTTGTTGAAGCACAAAAGCTTGAAGTGTTTCCATTCACAAACAGAACTACATCAGTGTATGGTTTAAAAGCTGAATGATTCACAATACTGTCAGTATAACTTTCATCATAATTAAGCTGTGGGATCTGAAAGAAAATAGATAGCTGCAGTCTTCAGGGTGAAGCTCTCAACTTTGAGTTTGAAGCTAAGTCTTCAAGAAATGTTAGTTGGGTAAATACATGTGTGTATATGCCATATTAGAGAAACCTTCAAATTTTGCAAATAAAATCAATTTTGAACAGAAACAAGTTGTTCCAGCTAGCCTTTAATCTAGTGTGGGCTCCTCCTTTGGATACTGACCAAACGTCCTGTTTAACATTGCACCTCCGATCCCGAGTCCACAACATTTTGACCACCACTATGACGCGTACTTGTTGTCAATAAGAGTACAGACAACGCTAAACCACATTTGATTTGTTAAATTTACATTACATATTTTCATGGTCAGAAAGCTGTAAGTATAATTATGCATCAGTATAGCATATTCAGTGTTTTTAGTCATGTATTTACACAACTGTGCATTAAGTATACTTAAAGTATAATTTTTGTTAAGTATACTTGAAGTATATTTCAGATAAAGTACACTTGAAGTATACTTTTAGGTGACCAAAAGTGTTGCACTTTAAGTATACTTAAAGTGCACTTTAAGTACAAATTAAGTATACTTTTCTAATTGTTAAAAGTAAATTAAAAGTATACTGCATTCCTGCAAGGGTGGTCACCCATCCAAGTAGTAATGGCGCTGATCAGGGTTTAACTTTGTCGAGCAGACGAAACATGTTGTTGTCCTTGTGGTATAGTGAATCTACGCTTAACGCATTTTTTTTAAATCTCTAAGATAAGAAAAGGTACCAAAAAGAGAAAATCTCTGATACTGCATGCATGGCTGAGATAAAAAAAAAAGAGGAATATGAAAATGAGAACTATTACTTGCTTTGGTGATCAGACAAGCGGCACTTTCCTTATAATTGCCTCGGTCTCTCGGACAAAGATATTAAACTTGGTCTCATGGACCGATATCTTTGTGAATGTGAATGTTTTCAACAGTGCTACATCACCTCCTGCACTCTCTTACCGTTGCGTTTTGCACTAATTCTTAGCAATACCAGTGGGCTTTAACTCTAACTTACCCTTCGGATTAAAACCTCAAGTCGGTGGCATCAAAACTTGTTGTTTAGAAACAATCCATTTTCCAAGTTGACTGGCTCATAGCCACTTTGATAAATTTTAGAGTTATGGTGGTTCATGACATAAAGTTATGAATGTGTTTGTCGACAAAAGTATACTTATCTCGGGATTTTTAGTCTTTTTAAAAGTTAAAATAATAGGAAAAGTGCTTATTTAAATGAATGTTGTGCCGCGTAGCACTATGAACACAAATGGTGAACCAGAACAATGTGCATGATGTGCATGATCCTATCACCTAATTGCTGGGCTGTGACAATTTTTGAATATTCATCAACTGATGTCACGTTGTTACCTAGCTGTTTGTCAGTTCCGAGCGAAACACGTTGCTTCACAGAGCAAATGGCAAAGTGCAGATTTAGAACTCCTAAAACTAGCGAAGAAGAGGTGAAGTGTGTGGCCAGCACAATTCTGAGGTAACGTGTGCATTTGGTCTGATAAAATTTCTAACGTCAGTGCCAATTTAGGTCGGAAGTGTACTGCAAGGTTGAAAGTAAACCAAAACACGAGGTCGCGACCATCGAGCGAGAATTTAAATTTAGAAAAAGAATGGGCTTTTCAGTTTTGGGTAGTTTAACAACTGTACCGTTACATTCAACGTTAGCAGTAAATAATTTAGGTTTAAAATTTGTTTCGTAAAATGTGTGATTAAATAAAGTTGTTAATCGCCACATGTTTTTGTTGCTTTATGAATAGCAGATTAAGTAAATTTGCATCCGTGTTTCAAATAATTTGAAACACGGCTTTCAAGCACGGCCGTGTTTTCAACTCGGTTTTCATTGGGTTTCTTAACTCATCCACCTGACCAGAATATGATGCTCTGGTTGGGTAAGAGTTACATGAATAATTAATGAGTTTGAGAAATTTAATTCAAGTTTGGTTGACGATGAGAATTGTCTTAGCAATTAATCAGAAAATACCAGAATGGTTAGGGGAGTTTAAAGAGGTTATTGATAAAAGGGTATTACGGCATTTTATTAAATATCGCGTGAGGCAATTTACAATGCATTATGGTAAAGGGAAGGCACATAAGAGAAGGCAAGAGCTTGAGCAGATTGAGATATCCTTAAGACAAGCAGAAGAGAGATTGGCAATAGACCCATCGGAGCCAAATGTTGAGATTTTAGAGGACTTGAAGATGAAATATGACTCACATTTTGATTATATAGCCAAAGGAGCAATAATTCGATAAAGAGCAAATTGGTATGAAAAAGGTGAAAAAAAGCAACAAATATTTTTAAGGCTTAGAATCTCACAGGGGTACCGAAAGCCCATTCACTAATAATTTTTGGCTGGACGTTATTCGTTGGTGTAGGAATGTAAACATAGTTTTAGATGGACTTTCTAATATTGATAAACTCTCTGGGATTTGGAATAGAGAAGACGATTTCTTGTTGCTTAATCACCTTTTAATTGTAGCAAAAAAACATATTTATGAATGCCGAAAAAATAGCACTCGCCCGTCCTTTAAAGTGTTTTATAAAACCCTGGCTTACGTATACCAGTTAGAAGCCCAGGTTATGAAATCAAATAACAAAGGGTCCAGTCACAATCTTAAATGGAGAAAATATATCGATAACTTAAAACAATGTTAAAGGTTTGATTTCTCATAGCGCCCTGCAACCTAATTATTATTTTTATTATTACTATCCTTTTAAAAGTGGTAATGCAGTGGTAATTTATGAATGGCGCCAATAACACGGAAAGTGGTGTTGTTGAAAGGTAATGTGCAATATATGTTCACTCGATAGCCTGTGCATTGTAAAATCTAATGATAAAAAAATTGTAAGTACGCCAACTGTAATTTAATTAGGTATTGCATTATATGTTTTGTAAGTAGTGCTTGTAGTGTAAGTATGTGTACTGCAATGTAAATGTAGATGTAAGTATAAAATTAGTATTGTAAGTAGTGTAAGGTTTTTGTCCTGTAAATAAAATTGCATTCACAGAAAAAAAAATAATAATAATAAAATAATCCAGAGGTCGTGGGTTCGATTTCCACCAAGGTCAAAAGATTTGTTCTTTACCTCGTGTGGTTCCCTGATTCCCTTTGCTAGGGCTTAAGCCCAGTGGGTTATTCATGGGTTCAATTAGCACTTTAATTTACACTTCAGAGTTAATTCTCTGTTTCACCATTTGCTTATTTAAATGTCTGCTTGATCAGTTCAGTTGCCTAGATAGCCAAAGTAAGTTCCAGATGTTTACACTATTTTCCGGTCGCCATGATGGTGTCTCTTGGACGTACACCAACATGGCAGCTCTATATTGCGCTCTGTAAATTTGTGCGAAATAATGAGACAAATATTAGAAGATCGGGAAAACATACCGACCTAAGACTTAGAGAATTGTCTTAATTAGTTATCTCCCATAGCATTATAATTTCTTGCGTTTATTCACTGAATAGCTTTCGAATTATTTTTTCAATTGTGTGATGGTGCAACCCAAGAGTTAAGTTTAAATAGGAAGAAATACATTTTAGCAGGGTAGTTTCGTAACTGAATAAAATATACTTTGTTTCTATGGCTGTATTTTTCCAGCTTGGAAAATTCCTATTATGTAGGTAAAACGGAACTTTTTAGGGTCTGAACTGTAAATTTGAGCTTAAACGCAATTAATTACCCAGACTGATTCTCATTAGTCTCGAGATCAAATTAAATAGGGTGATTACTAAACGGCTTAGCGCCTTGGGCCAAGGTCTATATGGATTGATCTTTCGTCTTATACACCTTTGACATTATAAGTGGAGGTGGGAAACAGATGGGCAGGAACCCGGAAGAGAAGGGGGCTGGAGGTGGGCGTGGACAGAGTGGGAAGCGGGAGTTCTAAGAAGGCACCCCGATATGTGGAGTATGCGACAGCTTGTGTATATAGAGAATTGTATGGGAAAATCACTGATCGTAAAAATAATTTTGTAAATAACTATCTCATTTGAAATTAAGTTTTCCTACCTTAAATGTGTCGCAAACTTGTCTCTTGTGCCGATTTTAAAGCCATTCTGACGCCCTTTAGTGAAGTTTTTTTTTTTAATCTTTCACTCCTTGTTCTAAAAGAATGGAAAGGCAGACCACTCAATCCATCGCTGGCGAGACGTCACTCCACAAATCGATTTCTCCTCAACAGTAAAAGTCCCGAATCGCAGCAAAAATAACAGTTCCATAGAGCCCAATAAATTTCACTCCAAATACGTGCATGCTTCGGCGGTTGAAAGACTCGTGAAGAACGAAAAATTTGCCTTAAGTTGCGTCTCTTCGGCTTTCCTGATGTGCTTGTCACCAAGTCCGCGACAACGGCCGCTTGCAAAGGGGTTTCATCCTTAACTCTGATTGGTCCATTTGAATTTGTGCGCTCGCTCAAATCCAGTTTTGGGATTTCAAGTGATGTGCTTTTGGGGATATTTTACTTTAAATGTCGCCTTTTTTTTTAAGGTGCTTCATGAGCAGTCCGAAAGGGAAGAAATTTAAAATTCTTTTTAAAAAAAATCAGATGAATTGCCAAAACAGCCTCCCAACATAACATTAAATTTGCTTGTCTGGAGCAAAGGATTTTTACCCGGATTTATGTCGTTTTGTTTGTACGGCAAATTGTTAAAATGTGCCCTAAAATGGCCCCTGAAAGCCCTCTCAGGGCCTAGACCAAGATGATGGCTCCAGTGCTAAATACGAATCGAATTGAACTGAAAGTTATATTTTTGTGAATCACTTATCTAGACCATTCATCAGAGAAAGTTTGAGGAATTTGATTTATTCTCGTCCAAATGACCATAGATGAAAATTACAGAGGGCAGCTCTTAAATATTTGTTTCCTTTATGCCCTCTGAAATTAAATGAGCAATAAGTTTTGGTCGATGTACACTCTAAGATATTTGGTAGATATTACCTGATCTAAAGAATGTTTGAAACGTCCACATTTTGCTAATTTCGTTTGGCTAAGACTGAGGAATAGCAACATATATTTTGTTGATATCCATACTCTTAAAACCTCATTCAGTTTCATTAGACTAACTTTATTTCAGCGATGAAACAGCATCCAACAATTAATGAAGAATAGCGGATAACAGAGGGAAGAAAATTAGGGGATTAGAATCGTTAGTAAAAATAGTATCTTAATGTGCAGCAGCCGTTACTCTGATTATGTAAATCCAATCTTAAAAATCTTTATTTTTAAACTATTTCAGCACAATGTGGCATAAAGAAGGGCTGTTAACAAACCCCTGCCATCACTGTGTATTTAACGATTAGAAAGCATTGCCAGAATCCAAAACTGGTGTATACATTTTGATTGTACTTTTAAGGGGAACCAAAACCATTCTGTTTAAAGGTGAAATATAAAGAATGGTTCAGGAGCCAACGGAAACTGTTCATCAAAGCTATTTGCAAAATTGATAATTTAGTAAAGCCTCGCCTCGCATGGGCACTCTCGTCGTGTTCGTGCTTCCCCTTTTGGGAAGTAGTATCTTCTATTTCTTTTTTTATTGCTTAATTCACTCCTAATAAATTTTATATTTTATATAGAATACCTAGATGTAGCTAGATTTAGGGAGTTAAATGGTATTTCTCTTTGAACTTTCTTAGAAAAATGTCAGTATTCAAGATATTGGTAGCGAAGTACCAGCTTCAAAGAAGTTAAAACTAGATGAAAAAGAAAAGAGAACAATGGAAGCATCAATGCGTCATCCTGATCTGTTTATTGGTTCTTTGGAGGAAAGAGATGAACCACTGGATCTCGACATCGAAACCAATGTAGTTTTCTCAAGTAAACTTATGGAAAGAGTTGAGCACTATTTGTGTACTGGTTCTTTGGAGGAAAGAGATGAACCACTGGATCTCGACATCGAAACCAATGCAGTTGTGCGCTATTTGAAGCATCTGAAATTGGATGAAGAAATTAATGCTAAAGAATACATGTTAGATGTGTGGGATTTTGCTGGCCAGCACCTGTATGATGCCTCCCATTCTTTCTTCCTATCCTCCAGAGCAGTTTACATTCTTGTGTACAACCTAAGCAAAGAGTTAAACGCTTTAGCAGAACCATGTGTGGAACAGGGAGTTACAATGATGTTGCAAAACACTAACAGAGAGACCAATTTAGAAAATTTGCTGTCCTGGTTGGTTTCTGTGCGTAGACTTCGGCCTGAGACAAAAGATGATGGAAAGTTATTATACGTTCGTCCTAAAGTGATTATTGTAGGCACAAATGCTGATCAGCGTGCAGTTGAAGATAGAAATGAGATGTTGATGTGTATTCAGGAGAGTTTAACTGAGAATGATGACCTCCAGCAGCACGTAATTAGGAAGCTGTTCAGTATTGACAACACAGGGTCGCAGGCTGATGATAGAGAAGCACTAAAGGAAACGATTTTGGATGTGTTAAGATTGGAGCCATACATGGGCGAAAAGGTGCCGGTCAGGTAAGGTGTTGCAATTAATTTAGCGAAGTATACCTGCCCTGTGGAGAATACTATTATTTGCTTACAGTTATTTTCCTTATATTTTCCCTTGGACATTTTGAAACATTGTAAAACATCTTTTAGTTATTATTATAGTCTGTCATTCAAAGTTTTCCAATTCCAGTGAGGAAGGGAGTTGCAGGAAAGAAGATCAGCATAGCATAATATACTTTAAAGAGTGGTTCACCAAACTTTGGTGTAAAAAACTATGTTTCTTTTATAGATATGTTTAATCCAAAGTCTTTGTAGTTCTTGTTTTTTTATTCTTTGGATGTTGTCTAAATCACTTTCGGAGCTTTCCTGACATTTCTTAAAAGTTTGTTAAATCCAAATGATCCAAGATGGCTGACATTTTGAAATTGTTTTGAATGTCTCCCGAGGGAGGAAGAGACAACATTCTGTGACACAGGTAAACGTGTTTGGATGCTTCACATGCCATGTATGTTTGATGATTATTGAAATAACACTTTAGGAGATACTTAGGGAGCATAAAAAGACTCCCTATGGATCACGCATGAAAAAATAATAAAAAATTGGTCAAGTAAGCAGCATTTAAGGTTAAACGCTTTGACTTTTCTTGAAAACTGTGAGGAGCCGATAAACGGGTGCCAATTGTTTACACACTTCTTGTGTCTCTGTGGAAGCCATGGTCGCTGCTAGCTTTTTTGTTCGAGTTAAGTTTGGAGATTTCTTGATATTCCTTTGAAATTTTGAAATCTGCGACAAAGAATTTAAGATGGGGGGGGGGGGGTGGGGCATTTTGCATTGGCTATTGGTATTGGCGTTCTCTAAAAGCATTCACTGTACACTGTTGTGTAATTACCGTTCAAGTACACAAGTTTAGTTGCTTTATACACCACATAAGTTATACAAATTGGAAATACACTGAGGTTTCCTTTCATGTACTGATTCCCCTTCCCCACTTTCAATATCATGAAAAAAGCCCAGTCTTTTCTGATGAAGCTTTTAGTTCTTCAGTTTAAGTTTCCATTTATTTCGGTTTTTCTCTTTTTGTAGCTTGTTCTTTGTAAAGCAATGAAATTTTTTTAAAAAATGTTGTATGCCTAAAGAAAAAAAATATATCTTCAAGGAAAAACACAGTAAAAGAGTTCTTAACCTACGTACACTGTAAGTAACAAATTTTAGTCCTTTTAGTCTGCTTGATTTAGACAGCTGTTGAACTGGTTCCCTAAATAGACGTTCTCTCAACTAGGGCTCCTTATAAATTTTGCGGAACAGCCATATTTTGTTTAACCCTATTGAGAAGGTGAAATCTACCCTACACCATGTTAACTTGAATCATGAGAGAGAAGAATACGCCTCTTTGAGTTGATCCTGACCAGGATGAATGATCCAAGATCACTCAGATCATGGTTCATCAAAGAATCTAATGAATCCAGTGTGTGCAAGGAATTAATATGGCGGATGCAAGATGATGCACATGACGTCTCAGAGCTTTTACATGACGTCAGGGTCTAGAACGAAAATAAAGCCCTGACCAATAGGTTACAATCTGATCACAATGACATGTCATGCCAAATTATTTCCAGATGACTGTCTGATAAATTTGGAAAGCTTCTCAGGTTTATTTAAATGTTGAAAACATTGCATTGTTTCAAATCTTTGTGGTAGGTTTCCATCCTTCTAATATGATTAACATAAATTCATACTCGCAGATGGTTCCACTTTGAGAAGATTGTCCAGGCTTTAGTGGCAAAGAAAATGCATCATGTGAAGCGTGAATACCTTCTGACTATCATAAAGAAAGTGTGTTGTATTGAAGATATGGAAGAGCTGAAGTCGATGTTAGATTTCTACCATGACCTTGGACAAATCGTGCAACTTGGAAATACTGTAGTGCTGGATACTAAATGGTTGATTAATCTTTTCAGGCAGGTTATTGCTGTGCCATTATTCAACGAGATGGTAAGATCTGAGTTATTGTTAGCGAAGTTTCTGCGCACCGAAGCTGCCTAAACGGAGTCCCATTACTTAGAAAATTTGGTAGCCCATCCAACTTAAGGAGGCAGCACAGCCGCGTGATTTAGGGCGCTGGTGTTGTAATCCTGAGGTCCCAAATTCAGAGCCTCCACCCTACCACCAGCGGGATTTTTTTTCTCGGTAAACCCGAGTTCAAACCCTTGGCCAAGCTTGTAAATGACCAACTGGTCTGCCTCCTGCTAGTTAGGAGTTTTAAACTATGTTACGTTTATTTGAAATATTTGTTTCCTTTGTCTCAGTGGCATGCCTTTAAACTACCTATAAAGCTTAGTGCTTGTATAGCTAAGTGCATGACCACTGCAAATAAGATTTACAACTTAAAAATTTTAGTTGACACTATTTTGACTGACTTCGTACGAGGTCCGACCGTACGTATGCCCATTCATGTAGAACCAGTGCGAAAAGCACACTCTGCAAGACAAAAAAAATGTCGTGTCGCAGTACAAATTTATACG
>JAHPZR010008218.1:0-24959 GCA_019787425.1 Platygyra sinensis
TTTTCTCCTAGCGTTCCGTCGATCTGCGGGAGAATGTAGTAAAGGAGCTTATCAGGACGATGGCTACGGTTAATTAGCGACATCCATTATTTACTTTTGAATTGATCAACTTTAACGCAACCTTCACTTCAAAAATGGATCTCCAGCTTATCCAAATACTAAAGGAAGCTTTTTGCCACTACTTAGAAGACCAACAAACGATCCTGAACGGTAGAAGACGTATTTTCGCCGAGTGCAAGGGTTATGCAAAGGAACTTTGACACGAGCGATAGTTGTGTAAATACACTGATTGTGGCAGATTTTAATCTGTTGTCGCGTGCAATCCAAGGAGATACCCAGCGGTTTGAACTTATGGGACGGTTTATTAAGGTAAGAAATTTACTGTGATGTGCTTTTTAGCCTTCATTTAGACCCAACTTTTGAGATTTTCTTCCTCAAACTTGGCTAAATTTTAGTAGATGAACAAAGGCCTCGGAGTAGGGTGTCTTCCAGCCTATCTGGTAAGCTTAGAATTTTCCGAAAAGTTTCCGTATTTCGTCAGTCAAAGTAATGAATATACCTTAGAACTTCTACGAAAACGAAATTTTGCGAGCTGCATTTTAGGGGACGTAGCACGCTTCACAAAATCGGTGAATTTTACCTTTCTGATCACGGTCGGCAACCTCACTTCGCCCAAAATTCAATTTTGGCTCGTAGCAAAGCAAAAATAAGAAACTGGAAAATAATAAATTGCTTTTTTATATATATGAACCAAACCCTTTTCACTGACAAAAAATGAGGGAAAATTATTTTTGGTCCCGAAGTCGAGTGGACCGCTTTTAGAGAGACTGCCACTTAATCTCGGCTAGAGCCTGGTCAAACTGCGTTTGTAGTATCCTTAACTGTTCTTCTTTGGTTTCGTCTTTTGCTTGTAATGTTCTAATTAGGTCAAAAAGCTCCAGATACAACTCATCTCCTTGTCCGCCATGTTGTTGTTCTTCTCTGGGCGAGTTCTGCCTGGCCCGCTTTGCGTTGTCATTCCGTTTATTTGGACTCGGCTTCGGCATAGCTCGTAAGATGCCTGTAAAGTTAAGAGTTTGGGAACAAATTCTAAGTGATACTGTAATATTTGAGCTGTTTAGGTCTTCTTTCGAACGCACCTCAAAACACGTGTCCGTTTAGTTCGACATCCTCCCCAGTCTCCTTCCCAAAACTTTTGACGATGAAAAGGCGTGTGTTATCAATCCTATTCCGAAATCTGCGGTTTACAAGAACAAATGGGCGTTGCAGATTTTTTGAGAATGGCACGGCCAAAGAGCGAACAAGATTTGCACCATTGAGCCAGACGGAGTGTTCAAAGTTTGGATGTGAAGGAGTTGGGCATGGCTGAAAGCAATGAAAACAAGAACGCCAAAGTCTCAACTACTGGTTATACAAGTTCGTGCAGGAGGTTGAAAATAAGTCGGGTGAACGATATTCCCCTCGGACGCTTTACAATATTGTCTGCGGCTTAGAACGTTTCTTGGTGAAGAAAAATGGCGAGGGCGCATTAAATCCTAGCCTATTCCAGGCTCTCGGTCAGTGATGATAATCGAAAAAGGGAGCGGGTGACAAGCGGGATCAGCGACGAGCGGGACCCGGGAGAGAAAAGGAGACCTCTCCTTTTTCCCTAGCAGACTCCACTCATCGCCCGCCCGCTTTTTCAATCATCCACTGACAGAGAGCCTGGAACAGGCTAATTAAATCCATTGGCTGTCAGCGATAAAAGGTATCATTGAAAGACTTAATTTGTTCATTGCATTTTAAGTTTTTGTAACTCGAGCTACACTCTTTGAAGGATAAAAAATTGTTGCTTGCTTGAGCTGTCATTTATTTCACATGAATTTATTGTCACATGATTTTCCGAGAATCAGTGGACATTTGAATATTGTATCCAAATCTCTAAAGATTTGGATACAATATCCAAATCTTTAAAGATTTTCATCCAGGTTTTCATTGGGTATCCAAACACGTGCACGTGATGTGGTATACATGCCGCAGTGATTTGTAGTTGACTTTATGAATTATTAATGAGTTTGAGAAGGTAATTTCCCTGGCATTTGTCTCGCAATGAAATGTTATGAGGGACCTGGGTTTTCTGTTAGCTACAAGTCAGCTAAATGTGTATCGTGGAAATCTGCAATAAGGATACTATTTGGTTTCCCAATTTTCCATAAAACAAGGACACGAATCAAAGCGAAAACAGACCAAGATTTTTTTCTTGAAAAGGGTCTTTTAGAATGTCTTAATAATGGGGTGTTTTAATTTCTTTCTAGAATTTTCCTTTCGAGGTGTTCCTCTAATATGTTCATGTTGTTTTCCATCTTATTTTCGTGGCGTCCGAATTTATAGAAGGCTTGCAGTGTACGCTGTAAGTCTGCTGTGCGAATTTCTATCATGGTCAAAGCCCAAATTGCGACTGTTGATAGAGGTCCTTCAGCAAGGTTTCAATATCAATATCTTTGTGAACATTGTTGCTTTTCAGTCATTTTGAATGCGTTTGCATCCCAATTTCAACACTCACGCAATCGCAAAAATGTCACCACTTGCCCCCCCCCCCCCCCCCCCCCCCCTTATTCCCCAAGTCCGAAGGTGCCCGTAAGTCTATGGGGGCAACTATCAGTCGATATAGTTCCTTGACAGATGCATTCTATTGTTTAAATAAACTCTCAAAGAAGGAAATAAGAGCATTAAAAATACCTTCGACTCATTCGCTTTAATTTTGATGGCCGAGATTAGTAATTAAGATATGTCGGGATCTGATATTAAACCAGCTGTTAAAGATACATTTTACCAAATTTTAATATTAGTTCACAGAGAAAGTTTTACAAAATTGAATGAACTAAACTTTTTTGCGCCAAGCAAAGTATTACTCCATAGCTAAGTCTACTTTATGCAAACAGCGCTTCAAGCATGCATCGAGAACATGTTCAATAAATTTACCTTTTTTACGCTTTAATTAGCTTTCTGTTCACAATTTAAATTACAATTTAACTTAGAGAAAAATCGTTAAGACCATTAAAGTACAAGTCATCTAGCAGTAAGTAAACAATGTAATAACAAGTTCATTTCAGTGTCACTAGTACTATTAAACAAGTGTAAATATCTTAACTATTATGGAGCTGGCTACATAAATAGTGACTGAAACGCACAATTTCTATCTTTCTAATACGAGCCCTTTTATCATTATGACTGACACGTCATTAGTTAATGAACTACATTTAGACAACCTCTTCCTAAGCAAAACCACCCCATAAGCACGGCGCGGCCTAATTAGCAACATCCAGCTCGTTAGTACGACCACGACATTACAGCAGTGCCAAGTCATTGACACATCACCTCCATGGTGTGCCACCTATCAGTGACGAATATCATTAGCTCAGCCGCCTCGTTAGCCCGACGACCTTGTCGTCACGACGACTCATTTGAACGGCACCTCATTAGTATAGATATGAACATGATTAAGTCAGAAGTAAGGCTACCTCATCGTAAGCTTCTTATTATTAGGTCGACTTTATTAACAGTATTAGTCTATTGGCATGGCCACTTTATTAACACAGCTACTTCATTAGTTGAACAAACTTATAAAAATGGCTACATTGTCTGCATGGACTCTTTTAGAGGATGGCACTTCACTAGTATAAAATTAGCATAATCACGTCAGAAGCCCGGCCATCTCATTAATATAAGCATTAGCATTAGTGCGACAACTTCATTAATAGTAGTGGCAACCGTTATCACAGTCGCTTTATCATGCAGCCGCCTCATTAGTTAGATAAACTTGTAAAAACGGCTTCCTTGTCTGCCAGCCACTTTTCGAGGATGGCACTTCATTAGCAGAGGCATTTTAATAGCAGGGCCAGCTCATTAACGTGACAACCTCATCAGTATGTGACGGCAGTATTAGCTTGGCCTTGTCATAAGCACAGCCATCTCATAAGTAGTTCTTTTTTCATTAGAATGGATTTAGAACCATTACCACCTGCACTTCATTAGCTGCACTACCTTATTTTTACGGCAACATAATTAACATGATTACACCATCAGAACAATAACTTATTAATAGGGCCAATTGGTTTCACAGTCAGCAAAAAGTCCTCGCTGTTAATTTGCTATTGAAGCTACCTTATTAGTTTGCCTACCTAGTTTGGCTTATTAGGATGCCGACATGTATATGATCATCGTGAAGCATTGTCAGTGTTTTTCAGCAATGCTACCTTATTAATACTACTACCATCCTATTAGAGAGGTATCTCATTAGCAGAGACACGTGACCATCAATATAAGCACCGTAACGTTCCTGACACAGCTAAATTTTCTAATCGGTCAATTCCCTGGCATACTCAAATAAGGTGGCATCTTCTTTCTTGATCAAAATGGGGAACCATACCCCAGAAACTACCCTATTCTGTTTCTGCTATCATCATTCGAATCAGCCACGGGCTTCTATTTCAGCTAAACCAATTATGCGAGAATCGCTTTTGAACACATCTACATGGAAAGCTATGATTAAACTTTGATGTGTCTATTTTTTTTATTTCATTTTCATTTTTAATTAGCATCAATGCACCATCTCTACTGGCGCACACTTGCACATCTTCTTGCTCCAGATTTCTTTCCATTTGACATAACATCTTCCTGATGTTCCTTAATATCTTCTCCTCCCAGGTCTTCCACTTTTGCATATTTACTTGAATCGTACTCGTCCATGTTGATCAGTTCTAGGTATGTCTGAGATAAGAGTACAAATCAATATTTGTCTGGGTGACAGTGGTAGCTCTAGCTTGCAGTACTCAAAGTGAAGATTTTAGGGGTTAGAAGTGAAGCTGGTGCTTTGTAAGATCCCATTCGTTACATACTTGAAACGGGGGCCTTGTATCATGAATCTGCTAATATGCTAAAAAATGACCTCGTGTGGGAGACTGATTGAATTCCTCTTCTATTATTTGTATAGGAGAGCGGCAGTGAAAAGAAAATTTAGTTGCTACATAAGTCTCATATACTTACCGGATAGAAATTATTCATTTCACAAATTCTCTTCCCCTTTGGAAGGGGAAGATAAAGATAAATTTCTGACAATTTATGTTCTAGAGGAGGCTCAATTCAGGGAATATAATACAGAAAAGAGAATCAAATAAAGAAACTGTCTAAGATTTATGGAAGGAGTTATTGCAAACCGTGTCACGAATGTAAGACTCCATTCTCTTTCGCAGATTTTCAAAGGAGGGACGGAAGTCAGGGTTGACATTCCAGCACCTCAGCATAATGTCATACCTGAAAAAATAACGCAACGTTATCGATGATTAATTATGTCCTGAGTGGTTACCGCATTTAACTGAAAGCAAAAATGCTAACAAAGTAAGGCTCTATAGACGTAATCAGCGACGCTACAAAGTACGCGATAAAAATGAAAACAATTTTTCCTACTGTGCGCCTAATGCTTTGTGAGCCTTGATGAACCTGTACTTAAACCAGGAATACCACAATAGCAGGGTATCGCTAACCTCTTATTGGCAACGGCTTCCAAGGGAAAAACTAGCTGTTATCTGTCGAAGACTATCTTGGAATCCCTGCAACTGTAAACGTGTACATGCATTCAGATCGCGTAGCGCGCACAAGACAGCAAGCCTATTCAAAACGTGATTAGTTTCTGGTTGTAAGAAAAAGCTAATTAGTATCACCCAACTAGTGGACTAATGCAAATCCTGTATTTTAATTGGCTACGCTACTGGAGGACTATTAGTAATGGTCCTCGAGTAGCGAAAGGAAAGATTTTAATCTTTTATCCTGGCTCGAAATGTCATGATCAAAGTAGCAATCTTTGTCACAACGTTTCAAACAAAATATTAAAACTGGCGTATGTCTTGCAACCGGTAATTACACAATTTTAGAACAAATTGCGAACGACGCACATTCTATTGCGTAAGTCTTGAAGAGTAGTTAACTGATAGGTTAAAAACCAAACTTGGACCTCTTTTTAACATTTTCAAGAGTTTGAAGCGTTGTGATCAAGTCAGTAAAAGAAAAACTTACAAAACTCACAGTGACCAAGCGATATAGGACATAATAATAACCTAACCCAGTTTATCCATTGGCTTCAAGACAAGCTGAGCATTTTTTAAAGGTTCAAAGTTCTTGGCAATTTTCGGCATTCTTGACTTAAAGTGTCGATAATATAAGCTTAAAATATAATATTGAACAAAACAGCCGCAGAAAGCATTATTAAACGTTTCAGTCTGTAAGTATCAGACGGAATGTCCATGAAAGCAAAGGCTAGCACTACTGAGAGTGGCATAATTCGCTATATCATTGTTGTCATTGTTATATCCGATGCATTTGCAGCTCGAGAGGGACCACCATGTAACGTTCGTCGGAAATTTTGAAATGAAACCCTAAAAGGTGCCACGATACGGACTTTTGAGCGTGGCTTGAACTTTTTTCATCCCTAAGAGGTACCGCTTCCAAAGCAAAAGGTCATCTTCAGTCATATTTTTCCGCTCAATATACTAAAAAGTACCTCAAAAGCTCCCGCTGTGGACCTTTTGAGGCTAAACATTCTGTCGCCATATTTGTCTTTGGTCACTGCAGGAGCCTATTACTAGGAGCCTGCAACTCCCATAATAAGCCAATGCAACGACATTTTTACAGACCAGTCTATTTTTAGTTATTTTCCTCGCGAAATAGGCCAGTTCCATTCTAATAAAGGGGGTAAGTTTCTAAAGAAACTGTGGTGCTGCGTCGGTGGGAGTATTACGAGATAATTTGGTTTTATCAACTAGGTTGATAATGTGAATTGGCCACCGTATAGAGAGATTCGGAAGCTGACGTTTCGAACTCTAGCCCTTCGTCGGAGCGAATCGAATCCGACGAAGGGCTAATGCTCGAAACGTCAGCTTCCGAATCTTTTTACGGTGGCCAATTCACATTATCAACCCAGTTGATAAAACCAAATTATCTAGTTCCATTCTACATGAGCAGGCTTCGGGGAGGATAAAACAATGCGGCCTCTTGTGAACATGTCGACATCATATCGACATGTCAACGTTATTCCGTGCTTGTGATTGCAATTGGTCACTGAGGTTCCTGTGGGGATCTGAATTCGAGATAAATTCAAACTAAAAATAGATCGGTCTGTGAAAACGCCGGCCGTGACAGGAATATGGTGTAGTTGCAGGCTCCTAGTGATGGGCTCCTGATCACTGACAATATGATGGAACAGGGAACCAAAACCTACAAAGCTTTGTCGACGTGTGGTGGCTTTGGCATCTTGTAACCTCGTTTGATTTCCACAATTGTCCTGGCTTCTGACCAATCAGGATACGGAATGCCTCCTGTTGTGGGATCAGTTTGAGAGTCTGGTTAGGGGTTCGTCAGCATACATATTAAGTTATGTAGTCATATATACGCATCTCGCAAAGAGTTACTATTATACATTGAACTCTCTAACTCTTTTCTGATTGGCCGAAAGCGTACAGTGAGTTTTCGAAATCAGCGTCCATGACGTCATAACTGCAGATTTAGATGTACACTCAAGGTCATGGGTTACCATGTCAACTTCACGCGATTTGCGTTGCTTCCCATCAGTGAAAAAGCAAAAGCATTACTTCCATTTTTTTTCCTTCAATGTATAATAAAACAATTATTGGATGCGTTTTTGTGATATCCAGAATAATCAAGGTCTCGGTAGGGGTTATCAGTCTCAGCCTTCGGCTTCGGTTGATAACCTTTACCGCGACCTTGATTATTCTGGATATCACAAAACGCATCCAATAATTGTTTATTGTTGTTTAGCTGTGTTATTCTAAAATATGGTTATGATATTTTGTTTCTTGATATATGTCGAGTTTAGAAGTTTACAACAGTCGAACCTCCGGTTGCGCCCACCTCTGGTAGGCGACCAGTTTTCCAAACTGATACGAAAAGCTTCCAACTCAAATCACTATGTTTGGAACCTCTTGTAAGCGACCGCGAAACGTTTGAAATCTTCTTTTGTTTTTGCCCTTCCGTAAGCGACCACTTGATAGATAATACAGCAGAAATCGGATAATAAGTTGTTCTAACATTATCGCATGCCTGCGTAGCACAAGATCGGGTAGGGATGAAAATTTCTCAGCGGGAAAACCGCATTTTTCTCGAAATTGACTATGCACACGAATAGAACATTTAAGAAAGGGTTTTTAGCTGCACGCGCGCGCGCAATCTACACACGCCATACTAAGATGCATGCGTCAGCTGAATCAGTATTAAAATCAGCACATCGGAAGTTAATGCTGCGTAAAATCGCGCGAACCGGAAATAAAATCTGCGGAAAACATTTGTTTTTAGCTCGAAAGTTTGTTCGGTGACCTATCTTGATTTTTTGCATGCACGCACCATTCACGATGGCACTTCAGATATAAAAGTTTCGGGGAAAATTATCTAGTGGAATTTTCTGTAAGCCATAAAACGCGTTTTCGTTAAATATATTTAATTCTACTAGATAAATTTTTTCCATACTGTCTGAAAAGTTAAAGAATTTAGGGAATTTTCCAACAAAGAAATAAAAATGGTAGTTCACCGAATTAGTTTCTCAGATAATTTACAAAAACTGAAATTTAGAGGACGCTTTTGTGGACCTTGTGCGTTGCCATGGTAACTGATATGACGTCACAATTACCCTTAAAGTATAGCCTAACAATAGAGTTGCAAGGAGACATATAGTTTGCCTACACCATTAAACATCCTTCTTTGTAATCTTCCATCGTTTCACAAACAATATAGCAACGAAAAACCCTTTCAAGCCTCCTTAAAACATGGGTAAGGTTCTGCAGTTACCATATGCTAATGAGGCAAAATTTTGAACCAATATGGTCTGAGCTCTTGTAAGTGCTCTAAGCTCTCCAGTAAGCGACCACCTAGGCTTGACATTCTGGTGGTCGCTTATGGGAGGTTCAACTGTATATGATGTAAATAAATGACGACTTTTGTGTTGAATAATAAGTTGTGGTTTATTTTCCTGTTTGGACAAGGAGCTCAACTTGCCCCAAATGGCTTATTTGCCAAAACATAACGAATTCTATCAAATAACTTCAATTAGTTCATCTGTAGCTATCTGTGCTAATACTGAGATTAAAATCCGAATAGGTATGGTGGCAAAATGACAAATAACTTACCAATGGTGAATATTTCATATAGGACAATCCCATAAGACCACCTGTGAATAGAACGCAAACATGAATCATGGTTACTGGCTCGAAAAGCGTTCTTTTAAATCATAATCTTCAAGTTTTAAAGTCGTCACGATTTTTTTGTTACTGTTTAGTTTATTCAGTTATCGTATTGCTTATGGATTTTGTTATGATATCTTCAAGGGTTGTGACTAGAATGGATACTTCAAAATATTGTGAGACACTTAAATTTGGGTATATAAAATACCAAACGATCTTCGTAAAGTCTTAATAATAAGACTTTATTTGTGTGATAATGATCTGAATGAAAGTCTCCAGTCTGCTTATAAGAAAGTCTTACCAAAGGTTTACTAAGTTTAATTATGGGGTAACCAGAACAATTTATGAAAGCTAACCATTTCGAGCCGGCGCTTAGACCTGATCACTAGAGATCAGTGCCTGACCCAGCAGTTATTCTCTGCCGAAATAGGGTGTCGTTTATCTGTTTGCATCTGTTTGTGTCACGAAGTGTCTCACCATATTTGGAGTATAACCAAGCTCTGAGAAGAGAGTTGAAAACACGACGAGCAGCGGTTTATTTGTGAGAAACTTCGAGGTCTTTGGAAACATGATAAAAATATGCACTTGGATTGTTTAATTAATCTTCTCAATCAAAAACTAAGGTGAAAACGGAGAAATACAATCGTAAAAATCGATATTGATTATGATCAAATACCGAGACGCCACCTCTGTTATGATTTCCTTTTCTTTAACCTTTTGAATTAATAATGAGTTTGAAAACCCCAGCGAGGGATGTCCTACTTATTTATACGTACACATCACTTAATGGTGAGAGTTCTGCAATATTTCCAAACAAAATTTCAGGTGCCGTCCACTTCACTGGGATGCAGCCCTGCGAAATAAAACAGTTGTATACGATTCGTTTAGAGAGAAATTATGGAGTAGTTTTCACGAAGTGCCGAAAGTAGGTCGCATTTTCTTCAGCTTTGCCTTAACGCTACTTTTATTTATAAATAACATGCGCATGCGCAGTTTAGGTGAATAGTACTTGGCTAATCACCTCCGAGCTAGCCAATCAGCGCCCGCGAAAAGTATCATTCACTTGTGTGGTATATACTAATAAAAGGTAATGGTCAGCTCAATAAATCTGGCGCCAGTAATTGTTCATCTATGCTATGCTTGTTCATAACTAATTACCTTTTTAGCATTGCCATGCCCGTATTTGAAGGACTGATATGCCAGTCCAAAGTCAGTCACCTTGCAGATGTAATGCTTATCCACTAGCACATTTCGAGCTGCGAGGTCACGATGGATTATCTACAACATTAAAACATAGCATAAATTATCGTTGAAATGTCCACAGCACGCTCGCCAGCCCATCGGCCCTTTAAAATATACGCTTTGGGAAAACAGCTCCTTATACAATCACAGGCGTCCCAAACTCAGGATTCGAGGAATCGATCAAATATTAATGATTTATTACGCGTATCAAGTCAGACGTTACTGCCTAAAGTGTCAACTGCTGACTTCTAACGAAGAAACCTAAAGAGGAAACCTCGAATCTTGAAACCTCTGCGCCCGCTTAACTTTTTACTGTACCGTAGTTCAGTACCGCAGTTTTCAGCCTAAAAGAAGTACTTCTCTTGCTCTCTCCTAAGTAAACTCGACATGGTACAATAAATTCTTTTCATCTCATCTAAATCTACTAGTCGTTCAAAACTTAATCTAAATCTTCTTCTCAACACCTCGAAAACGCCAAGAAACGGCCGTCATTTTGTTAACAAGCGCACACTGTTACGCAACTCACTATCTATCACAGAATAGATAGTGAGTAGCGTAGCCAATCAGAGAACGGCATTCGTGATAGAACGCTAGTAGATTCATACTAATGGCTGATAGTATACGAGTAGCTCAGCCTATCAAATTGTAGCATTTGCATTAGTATTCTAGTAGAATTATACTAATTAAACAATAGAGTGTTTCTGTCTCGGAACTATCGGCCGATAGTTGCCCCGCGGAAATTTGATGTTCTTAAAACAAATATTTGCCCGAGAAGCGAAAAAAATATGCTAGCTTTAAGTTTTTGTGTCCGATCTTACGGCTTGTATACACGGCGCGAATATCAATTCCAATTTTGCGGCCCAGTTTCCCAAGTTGCCTTCGCGCTGAGTTGGCCGATCTCTGATCTTTGAATGGTAACACCATTCTGAGAGGCGCTTCATTTACGTTACATGCTCGTGTGGAAATTGGCTCGCCAGAAACTTTCTTGGTGATAAAATTACTGATGCTCGATTGCAGCAGTTGGGCTGGGTACTGAAGTCGGGAGAACGTCTGTGTGAGACGATCACATTCTAGGTGGAACAGTTGCCAGGTAGATGACACTTTAAAGGCACGATCCAGCATTGTTTTTAGCAATAACTTCTTGTATCTAACATCGACGTGGCTCTTGTAATGTAGTAATAATCCGGTGTCAGTTGGGTTTCTGTACACCCTTGTCTCCAAGAGACCAATACATTTCCGGATCTCCGTTCCCAGGAAGGGAAGTTTACCGTGCTCGCCAAGTTCCATTGTGAAGCTAACAGATGGATGGATCTCATTTTAGAACACAAAGGAATGATTTCAGCTGTTTCGACGTTGGGCATTATCCTCAATGTGTCATCCACATAGCGTTTGTAGAATTCGGGTAATTTCCCTTGGTCCTGAAGTCGGATCTTCGATACTGCACATAAATGTGTTGGCCATCAGGGGTTTAAGTGGCAAACCCATAGCAACACCATCGATTTGTTCATACAAACTCCCTCAAACTGAAAAAATAAAGCTGGTTCTTGGTACAATATTCAGCACTCTACCAAGTCTGATTTTGTAATGTTGAGATTATGCTGCTTATTGAAACCAGTCGTCATTAAATGCCTTTTCAGCTAGAATTTTTATCGTCTCATCAACAGGGACATTGGTAGAAAGCGAAGTTACGTCATATGAAACATGGATGCTGTGATCGTCAACTTCCATGTCATGGAGAGCATCCACGAAATTAAAAACACTGGACATTCTCACGCCTAATTGTGTACTTGTGTATGTATATTTCATTCGACTCTTCCACAGCTTGAAAATGATCTCAGAGAGATCGAAACGTCGTTTTTTATCGCTAGTTTTTATCTTGAAATGGTTACCATACGGCAAAATAAAAAAGACCACAGTTTACCTGCTATTTTCGTTATTTATTCAACTTTCAGCAATAGAAATCAGGTAAGTCTTTCCTCAAGCAAAGTTTATGATGAGTTGATTACAATGACTGAAACAAAGTCGGGGTGCCCGTGCTCGTTGGTGAGCTATAGCCATTTCCCGACTGACAGAGCTCAATATCAAGGCAAATCCGCCATGTTTTTACTGGGCGCGTGCACGAGGGCGCGCTAAATGGCGCCATAAATTATGCGCAGAAAGGATGCGCCGTGCAAATGTGAGGAATGTCCTTAAACCAATAAGAATCGGAGGAAATTTAGTGGTGAACTATAAAACTCGATAGAAACACGGTACATGTTTTCTTTTTCTTAAATATTAGTATAGGATAACTTTGATTGCATTGCCAAAGGAATTAAGGTCCAAAACTGAATTGTACATTTTTAACATACACTTGTAATTATATGTCTCCGTAATATCAAAAGACAAATCAATGAGTCTATTTTCAACCAGCAGAAGATGGAATATCGTGGAAGGTTTAAGTGTGAAACATTGTGGCGGGCGGTCAAAACTTGCTTTGATATAAAAACCCACATTTCATGTACTTGCTTCGATATAAAAACCCACATTTCACGTATCGATCCGGTGTTTTCTAAGATTAATTTGGAATCAACTGCGACAAATATTTCTGTCAAATCACTGTAATTCTTACCAATGTCAGATACAATGGGCTTCATTAATGGACTCAGCCGAAGCCTTTTCCTATAAGTTCCACTTGAAAATATGGATAGTAATCGGTTACAGCCATAAACGACTCCGAAGAAGATCGGGAGGTACTCAAAAATTACGAATTTTCCTGAATTCGTTGCCGGGCTGTGAGACTGAAACATCTTTTCCTATGAACAAGTTCAAAATGGCATCCTGCAGTGTTTCCTAAATTTGTCGATGTGAAAGCGCTCTAAAACACACTGTGGCAGAAAGAAACTAGTCAGCACTGACATCCGCCATTTGGATAGACGAGTGATAGAATTGATCAAACACAGGGACGCCTGCTCGATTCGAGCAGGTTTGGTTGTGATTGGTCAAAAATATAATTCGAAGACCAGTGATCCAGCCGCGGTGTGGGGCAAGGAACACGGGTTTAAAAAGGGCTGGAAGTCGAGCCTACCCACTACCCTACCCGTCTGGTAAGTTGCAGCTGTCATGCTGGAGCGGTCGCTAATGTTGATTTTACTTTGTCGAAAGGACGGTCACTGGATGCGGAGGAAAGTTGAAAGCTGCAGTAGTGAAGCCAAATCGTTCGAATTGGAGCAGAAAAGAGGAGGACTTTTCTAAGTCGGCCGGTAAAGAGGACAAATGGACTATCTTTCTTTGCGTTGGAGGGGAAATTGAGTAGCGGATCCGAATTGCGGCGAGAAAACGGCCTCGCGGTTCAGGTCTTTCGAACAGCTCTGTCCAGCCTTGACTTCGTCTATAGAAAGCCGCGACAAACACCACAACCCCTCCCCCCCCCCCAAAAAAAAAAACGATGAAAAAGTCCAAACGGACAACAGAAACCAGGCAAGGTGAGTATATTTTCTTTATTTTATTCCAAAGAAGTAACATTTTATTTCATCGCGCGATTTTATCCTTCGTTTAATATTATACAATGCCTTTTAGAGCGCCCAAATTCTCAACGGCCCAATGTGTGACACCTCACCTCGGACTTTAGGCTCTCATGTCTTATTCGATACGCGTCAACTGATTAATATTTGATCAATTCCTCGAATCGTGAGTTCGGGATAAGTCAATTAAAATTTAAGACATGCACGCTATAATTAAGAGTAGCAGATGTCCTCTTACCCCTCTTGATCCAAGGAATACCATCCCTGCTGCAATTTGCTTGGCAAATGATACAAGGTCATATATTCCCAGCTCTTCAATACTTCCCTCTCCAAGATGGTATTTGTCATGAACACCCCTACTTTTTCTCAGCAAACCAAGCAAATCTCCGAGCGCCAAGTACTCCATGACCATAATTGGATTCCCTTTGAACAGAGATGTAATGTAAACTAAAGGTTTAAAATGTACTTTACCACTTTCAGAATAGTCGACAATTAACATGATTTCAATAGATCGTGTTGAGATGAACTCAAAGTTCAGACTTCAAGATCACAAGGTACAAATATTGGGAAAAAAATGTAAAGAAAGTGCGGCAATTAGATACCTGAAAGCCATGATTGACAAAAAACTGAAACAACTATATTCTTGTCAGTATATCAATAAACTTGTTTCGTAGAATATCAAGGTATTTACATAAGGGCCTTATTTCAAACGGATTAATTAAGAATACAGTAACGATCGATAGAGTCTTTACTCCCATATCAGTCGCTTACAGTGAGTGAAATCAAAATATTCTACGATGATTAGCTATAACATAATGTTAAAGGACAAATAAGATTTTTGTCGTCTACTGTAACCTGGTACACAAAAGACGGTCATGTAAGAAATAGTAGTTCTGCTATGCAGCAGTAATTATAAAATGCGTAGACATTAAAGAAATCACGAGAATAAGTCCGAGAAAATATCACTACTGCTTGCAACCTCCACCACAATTGACGAAAACTGGAAAAACTGCAGAACCTTTAAAACATTCCTAAGAGGAATTTTGTTAAAACCGACATCTATAGTGAGACTAGTGAGTAGAATGACACATTTGCCCCCAAATTTTGCTATGGTAACGTTTAGTGACCCTGACACAATCTTGTCTGCACTTACGTCCAGGATTGAACGCAAGTATTGTTTAATTAGTACGTCATATTTGGCGGGGTTATTGGACTTTTTCATGTTACTTCAAATTTGACAGAATTATGTGTGTTTTGGTGACTTTTTTACCAATGAGGACACTTTGTGATACTTATCATAAGGAATTTGAATCTCATCAGCGTTCAATCCTGGACATATCTGCAATTTTGGCACATGAAATTAGTCATTTTTCAGTGAATACCTGTTCCGTTCATGTCTTTACCTTCAGTTGTAACACAACCAATAAACTTAACAATGTTTGGTTGTTCAGTTTCTCCAAAAAGCTTTCCCAGTTCAATCTCTCTCATCAAAGCTTTTCTTCCTTCTTCTCCAGAAGTGGCTGCAAAAATATGAAAGCACCTTAACAAAATCGATATATTGCTGTTTGCTTCATGTACAGAAACAGTTTAAGACAGATTCGGTGGTTCTTACGGGTAAAGCACTTTACAGCGACCATCTGAATTCCAAGTTTTTCATCTGGTTGACTCAAACGTGCTCTCCAAACTGCTCCGAATGCTCCATGACCAATGGCCTCCTTGAGAACTATACGGTCACGCATAATCTCCCATTTATCCATGTTCTCATTCCTCATCTTTAGCTCAACTGCCTTTGCTTTATCATTGCTAAATAATTGAAAAAGTTTTACCTTTTTTAATGCTTATAATAAAAAAAAATAGTTCAAAGTACTAAGTTGCCGGGAAAGTACTACGAAAACCACATGGAAGATTGCGCCGAAGAAGTTTACAAGGACTTGAGATTTTATTTCAACAAAAAGGTGCCTTTTTCTTTGTTGAGCGACACAATTGACATTATACAAACACGCAAGGATAAAGCAGAGTTGAATTAAGTGACAACAAATTGTTGTTTACTTCATCGTCGCTCATTTTTGTGCATTTCATAATATTTGCAGACTGTTTTCTAATTAACAATTAGATTATGAGCTCGAGATTTCTATGAGGTGATAGTTGATGAGGCCGAAGGCCGAATCAACTATCGCCTCATAGAAATCGAGAGCGAAACGTCAGCTTTCGAATCTCTTTACGGTGGCCAATTCACATTATCAGCTCAGTTGATAAAACCAAATTATCCTGTTATACTCCCACCGACGCAGCACCATAGTTTCTTTAGAAACTTACCCCTTTTATCGCCTCAGAAATCGAGAGTGAATAATCTAATTGTTTTAGTAGAATTCTAACTGAAATTAAGGCAAATAACGGTTTCCAATGATTTTCCCACGCATTATTGCACTTTAATAAACTTTACAAAGTCGCACGTATCGAACTGTCCTGGCAAATGTTCAGTTGCTTACGCGCGCACCCACTTTTTCAATATTTTCAAGATTATAAAGTCAAGAAACCGCATATGTGCTTCTTTTAGTTTTTATTATTATATAGTCTCTTCAGAAATTTAATTACCTGTTTACATCTAAAATTCCTTCCAAAACTTCGGAAAAACTATAAAAACGTCGCATTTCGTGGACGACCGGCTGCGAAATGCGATGTACAGTGGCACTGTACTCTAACTGTACGAGTAGCTAAGCCGATCAGACTGCAGCATTTACATTAGTACACTAGAAGAATTCTAATAATTACCATTATGTCTGGAAAAAGGTTTACAAGCAACTGGCAAGACCCGCACTATTTAATATCGACGCGGTGTTAAATAGAGCGGTTCTTGCCAGTTGCTTGAAAACCTTTTTCCAAACATAATGGTAATTAATGTAAAAAAAAATATATATATATATATATATATATATATATATATATATATATATATATATATATATATATATATATATATAAACAACACTAAAAAATGGTTCCTCGGTGTTGTTTATAATCCCGTTCAGGACAATTTTCAGAGTTTCACTTGTGATTATTTAATTGTCTTTATTTCACTGGTTTCAGTTTAATTTGAGTATATGTAGTGTCAAAAAGGTGTTAACACCTTCCAGTGACTATTGTGAACTCGAAAAAATTGTCTGGGGAGTCCCGTGAGCCATAAAGCCGTAAATTCGGCTACGCATTAGCGTGGCTGTCTTGATGGTGTAGTGGTTAACACATCGGATCTAGAAAGCCGAGGACGCGGGTTCAAATCCCGTTCAGGACAATTTTCAGAGTTTCACTTGTGATTATTTAATTGTCTTTATTTCACTGGTTTCAGTTTAATTTGAGTATATGTAGTGTCAAAAAGGTGTTAACACCTTCCAGTGACTATTGTGAACTCGAAAAAATTGTCTGGGGAGTCCCGTGAGCCATAAAGCCGTAAATTCGGCTACGCATTAGCGTGGCTGTCTTGATGGTGTAGTGGTTAACACATCGGATCTAGAAAGCCGAGGACGCGGGTTCAAATCCCGTTCAGGACAATTTTCAGAGTTTCACTTGTGATTATTTAATTGTCTTTATTTCACTGGTTTCAGTTTAATTTGAGTATATGTAGTGTCAAAAAGGTGTTAACACCTTCCAGTGACTATTGTGAACTCGAAAAAATTGTCTGGGGAGTCCCGTGAGCCATAAAGCCGTAAATTCGGCTACGCATTAGCGTGGCTGTCTTGATGGTGTAGTGGTTAACACATCGGATCTAGAAAGCCGAGGACGCGGGTTCAAATCCCGTTCAGGACAATTTTCAGAGTTTCACTTGTGATTATTTAATTGTCTTTATTTCACTGGTTTCAGTTTAATTTGAGTATATGTAGTGTCAAAAAGGTGTTAACACCTTCCAGTGACTATTGTGAACTCGAAAAAATTGTCTGGGGAGTCCCGTGAGCCATAAAGCCGTAAATTCGGCTACGCATTAGCGTGGCTGTCTTGATGGTGTAGTGGTTAACACATCGGATCTAGAAAGCCGAGGACGCGGGTTCAAATCCCGTTCAGGACAATTTTCAGAGTTTCACTTGTGATTATTTAATTGTCTTTATTTCACTGGTTTCAGTTTAATTTGAGTATATGTAGTGTCAAAAAGGTGTTAACACCTTCCAGTGACTATTGTGAACTCGAAAAAATTGTCTGGGGAGTCCCGTGAGCCATAAAGCCGTAAATTCGGCTACGCATTAGCGTGGCTGTCTTGATGGTGTAGTGGTTAACACATCGGATCTAGAAAGCCGAGGACGCGGGTTCAAATCCCGTTCAGGACAATTTTCAGAGTTTCACTTGTGATTATTTAATTGTCTTTATTTCACTGGTTTCAGTTTAATTTGAGTATATGTATATATATATATATATAACAAAATGTTTCAAGTGACTACTCAGATCTTGAGTACATATGGAGTTTAATACAAATCTGTTTCGTAGGCTAACATAAAGCTAGCCCACTCATCAGTTAGTTTCCATATACACTGAAACCTACTAAAATACACATCAGCTTTTTGTTCGCGCAAGACGCAATAAACCGTTACAACGGACCGTTACAAAGCATCGTAAAAAACCGTTACAATCAATCGCTGCACGTTCGAATTCACTTTTTAAAAAAACAAACTACAAAATCTATGCACGTGCTTAAAGCATGTCGAAAGTTAAAGCGCCAGTACGCGCGCGCTTTAAAAACGAAATACAGATAGTTAACTATATCTGAGAATGAACTTTCGTCGGTGCCGGCAGGTAGAAATCAGTTCGTTGCGTTTGTTCAATGTTGCCAATTCCGGTTTTGTGATGATGAAATGCTTCTCCGTTGTGCAGAGATTGCATCGCTTTGTCATGTTTGAGTAGGGTTTCGCCTTGGCCAGGATCTTCCATTTAATGGTGAAGCGTTGTTCATTGCTTTTAAGCTGCCAGATGTGCTTGCTAAGTTCCGTGTCGTTCTTGCGCTTCTCGTTGTTGAACGACACCTGATGGTTTCTGAACCTAGCTTTAAATTCCGTTGATGTTAGACCTACATAGGTTTCAGTTTTTCTGGCAGCTGTCACCTGAGCCTGGTAGACGATCCCTTTAGCGAGGCAATTTCCATCCAACGGGCATTCTTCTTTCTTTCTACAGTTGCACGCTCTTTCGGCTTGGTCTTGTGTCGGTTGTGCCGCGTTGTTAAGAACTGTTTGGTTATGTCCCTTTATGATTTGTTGTACGTTCGGCATGCAACTGTAGCTCAGTTTGAGGGTGTTTCTGTTAAAAATTTTCCTCAATTTGTGGCCAGCAGGGAAGCATTTATCAATGAGGCGAAGAAACTCTCTCCCTATCTTGCTCTTGACATTCTTGTTGTACGGCGGATTGTACCAGATAACTTTCCGGGATCGGTTACGTCTTTGGGATGGTGCCCTTTGCGGTGGTTTAAACTCCAGCTTATGTGTATACCCACTCTTGTACAACGCGTCCTGATACGGGGTTGCAGCTTCGTTAAACACGGCTTCGTCGGATGAAATTTCCGAGAGCCGTCTGTTAACTGATTCCGGTATATTTCTGATGATGTTGGGAGGGTGGTTTGATTTGCTATGCACATAGAGTGGGGTGTTTGATGGTTTGGAGTATGGCTTGAATTTTTCCGTGTTCAGGTCCAAGGTAACATCCAGGAAGTTGACGACTTTTTTGTTTGCTTCGATGGTGATTTTCAGGTCACACTTTCTAAATATTTTGCATATTTCTTTCTTTATCCTCTCCGTTACCCTTGGTGTCTGTTGGAGGACCGCTAGCCCGTCATCTCTGTAAAGGCCAATTTCAACTCCAGGTATTTCGTTCAGCTGGGAGAGCAAGTAACAACCCACCAATTCGCAGGTCTCCGCACCATCATAGTGTAGAGCACTACACAGTAAATTTCAGGGAGTTACTTTAACTCCAAAATTGGAGTTAAAATTTTAGGTACAGGATAACTCCGTTTTTGGGGTTATTTTAACTCCTTAATTTAACTCCAAATTTGGGGTTAAAATAACTCTGACACCGGGGTTAAATTAACTCCTAAAATGGAGTTGTTTTTACTCTTCATGGAGTTCTTTTCACTCTAAAAAGGAGTTAAAATTTTAGGCACAGGATAACTCCTTTTTGGGGGTCATTTTAACTCCTCGTGATCTAACTCCTTGATTGGAGTTAATTTAACTCTAAAAAGGAGTTCAAAATAACACCTTTGTGAGGTTATATCTAACTCCAAATTTGGGATTGAAATAACCTTTTACTGGCAAATCAATAGACCAATTTCGATATATTAAAATCCAGCCTAAACAATAGAACTCAGTACCAGGCTCTGGAGAATAACTTCAGAGTTTGTGTGGTTTATTTCCAATAGCTTTGAGCTGAGATCTATTGTGTTAGGCTAAATGTTAATCTAATTATTGAAATCGGTCTATTCAACTCTCTTCTGAAAGAGAAAAAAACGTTTGCCTTAAACCAAAACAAGAATCATAATTAGCATGACATAACCATGAATTGAAGTTTACATTACTCCAGCACATGACACACATCAACAGAGTCAGTGTGCTGCTGATAGAGCGGTTTATTACAAAACTCTCCAAAAAATTACCGTGAAATTACAGTAGTACAACTACAATAATGATTGTGGTATATCACAATGATGCATGGTATAATGAAACAAATAATAGTCTATTAACAGCTATCTGAAACCCTAATGAAATCTTTCTGCTGGGAATAGAATAAAATATAAATTGCATAAATAAGTTTTCAATCGAAATATAACTTAACAAAATCTATAGCTGCTGAAAGAGGTTTATTCGCTAAACACTGCAAACTCATGTAACAATGATTGAAGAAAATTGAAATACAATTAGTGTGCATACATGTATCTACATGCATGATTGGTACATGGTATAATAACAAAGTCACTTACATGTAGAACACGCTATACTATCAAAGCTCCAACCAAATCTGTATTAACTATCTTTTGCTCTGGAAAGTGAATTTTTTAATATATCTAGTGCATAAATAGCCTCTTAATTAAAGTATAACTTTGTGAAATCTATTTATATAGTGTCTCAACTGAAGTATAACTTTGAAAATCTACATACATCTAGTGTTAATACCTATTTTGTCCACAAAATCCCAAATTATTTTTGAATTCTGTCATTTGTATTAGGCCTCTTGATACAAGAATTTTAAAGCTCTGATTGTCTCCACTTCAACACTACAGTCAAGTTCATATTCTATAGGCGATGAAATCATTAACACAAATAGTTGAAAATTATAGTTGAATTCTATGTTTGAACATGATTATAACAATTATTCCACACATTGAAGAAAAAAATATTATACACCACCCAAGATACATAAGACTAAGGCAAATCTTACCATTTTTTGCATATATACCATATCTGCTTCTCAGAGGTTTCAAGCTCTAAGGGTTTTTAGGGTTATACTCAATATTATAATGGTCACCAAAACAATATTTTTTAGGGACCTGTACTGAAACACGAAAGAAAAGCCAAGGAGAATGACAAAAAATGCAATACTTCTGTATTCGCAATATTTTATGGGACTCTGTATGTGTGATTTCCACCAAAATTTGAATTTGTGTGTTAGATAAACTCCTTCTGTGCAATTATGATTATTGATGTGGTCTCTATGGTTGCTATAGGTTCTTTATGTTTTAGTATATAAACTGCAGCATGGTCAAAATTGGTCTGAATACTATTTTTAAGTTTTGTTCACTGTGGCCACTGTAAAAGAAGAGATAATAAAAAAAATGGTAAAATGGTAAAATTCTTATAAAAATCCTCTGATTTAAAAATACTGCCTGGGAGTACCCAAGAACATTTCCTGCATATCATGGGAAACAAGGATCTCAGACTTCCACTATCCATATCTATGGCAAATATTGCTCTACTTAACCTTGAGTTTCTCTAGGTTTGTATGATCATTTGTTCACCCTATGACAATTTCCAGAAATCTTTTGATTGACACAGTACATTGCAACACAAAGGGCATATGAAATCTGTGCATGACATTAACAGGCTCAAGTTAGCCTGAATAGAGCTCAGGCTACCCTGTTTATGATTTGGCAATGTGACACATTAGTTAAAAGAAGTCTGTAGTCTGTAGTGTGCAGTCTGCTATTGCCATACACAGATTCGAAATTAAAGTTTGTTACAAAGAGTCAGTTGTATTGACCCCAAATTCCTGAATTGGCTGAAAACCACTGAAGGCAGGTGAGCTGTCCTTGCCCTAAAAGAAAAAAAAACAGTATTTGTGAACCTGAGCTTTACAGTCGTTTCGATATTTGCACCTATGAATGGTTTGCCCCAGGATGGGGAGTTTGGGCAACCCAGGGGAATTAGACTTCGTAAGTGCACGTGTGTTGGGATTTGACATTCACAACGATCCCCGGCCGGGGTGGGCTATTTGACTTGAAACATACTCGATACTCATGTGAGCGAGTTTTCCCTGTGCAAGAGTACAGTACATTGTAAGGAGTATTGTGTTGCTTTTTTTAAGCATTTTTTTTTATGCCTATCAGTGCTCTGTCTTTAAAGTTCTATAACGTAACATATTTCTCCTTCAAATTTGAGAAATATTCCTACAAAAGCTCATTTAGATCAAAATTTTCTTCCTACTTACATGTATTCACTAGATGCCGCCCTGCCATAAGTTCTCGATATTCTCTGTGTTTATAGATTTGCTAGTATACTCCAAATGTAGAATTAAATGAAATTCTGGTCAATTCTAGACCTCAGTTACAAACATTGATTGAATAATAGTGGAATAGATATGACCTATTCCAGGTGTGACATACAAATGAATCCAGAAACCTAGCCAAATCTCACCAATGATGACAAGTAGTGCTTTTAATAATTTAATCTCACCTTCTGATACTTCTGTGTTGAATTTCAACAATTCTACACTATAATTTGTGTCTACAAGAAATACAATTTGTGGTCCCCAGGGGTGGGAATTTGACTTATAATGGAGACCCAAGGGTGGGGAAATTGACATTTGGAAACCTGAAAATGTCAAATTTCCCCTGGGTTGCCCGAATCCCCCATCCTGGGACAAACTATTGATAGGTGCATCGGTCGTTACGATCCGGCCAAGTCTTAAGTATCTTTCGTTGCAACGGACTGTCGCATTGATCAGTTCGTTATTTACCATAAAGTAACAATTTTCTTAAGCGAATCAAGATAAATGGAGGATGTATCGAATTGGCTTTAGTTTGTATCGAATCGACCTTAGATGTGTATCGAAACGGCCGGATAGCCGTTTGTGTTTACATAATTTTACACACAAGTAGGAACAGAGACTCACCTCGGACTGTTGCATGTACACTGTACTTTATCAAACGATCACATTGAGGGGCTTCAGTAATTGCCTGCAACTTAATTCATACATTACCGATTAAAAGGCTTTTCGATGAAAGGTTTGTCATAGGCTTAAACTATAAAACATGTACAAGCGCACACAAGACTGAAGAGTTAAAGTTCACTCGAATGCCGTCGAGTGTTTTCGTACATCTATATTTCAACTGAACCTCCGCTCCATCTCAAAAGTTAAGCAAGAAACGGCAGGAAATCAAAGCAAAAGAGAAAAACTAACCTGCTGGATCGTTTTTCGTCGTGGTTAGCCCGATATATCAGCAGCAATTCGCAAAGAAATGTAAGAGATAAACGCTCCAACCCAGAGCTCCAACCGTTAAACTGTCCGCCGCGCAAACTTTGATCACATGCAATTTGATCACATGTCAAGTGTCATTGGAAGGCTTGTGGTCCAGGGTGGGGAAAGTAGCCAGCGAAGTATATTTCGACAGCATATTATTTTGTCTTCTTCTTTTTTGCTCTAAATTAACTAATAGAATAAAGGTGTACCTAAAGTTGGATTTTTCTCCTGATGGTCTTGTGTTAACTTAAGGATTCTTACAAAGTTAACAAAGTCCAGGGTGGTATGGGTAAGATAAGAAGTCCATACGCTCCATGCGGGCACAGGAAATGACCTTTGGCCCCCTTTGGCTATGACTACTAGACTGTGTTGCACTTGGATGTCACGCTCTCTCTCTCATTTGTTTTGAGCTCTTCCCCAAGGCCAGCTAGGAACGAAATCCGAGCAAAATAGAGAAAGCCTGCAGACTACCTGTAGATCGGTACAGACTTTCGATCCATGTGAAGTCTATAAATATTTCACGCACGTTGTAAAATGAACGAATAAGCAGAGACCCTCAGCAGAGGACATTTGTACTGAAGATTCAGTTCATCTCTTTCCCAAACCAAACTAAACCAAGCTAAACACGTCACGTAAGCTTGGCTTACGGCTGTCCCACTACAGAGAGGTGGTACAATTAAAACCAAAAACGAAAGTGAGATTTACAAGAGAAGCGAGTTATCATTACTCTTCCATCAAAGTTAAAGAACTGCCACGGAGACTGGCAAAGAAACATTCATAATCTGCTGACAGTCGGCTTTTTCACTAGGACTAGCGTTTAGTAATCGCGAAAAAGGGCGGTATGGCGATGGCCGTGTAGAGAAGAAGGCGAAAATTAAGGTAATCCCCAATAAAGATTTATTTTAACTCCCAAACAATAGTTAAAATAACCCCTACAAAAGTCCTCCAAAAGCGAGTTAAAGTAATTCCTCAGCCAGAGTTAAACTAACCCCTAAAAGAGTAACTCCAAAAGCGAGGTATATTAACTCCCATAAAGAATTGAAATAACTCCTTCCTGAAATGTAACTCCAAGTAGGAGTTAGATTTAACCCTCATTTAGAGTTAAAATAACTCCACAAAGAATAACTCCACTAAGCAGGGTTAATTTAACTCCACGACTAGTAAATAACTCCAATTTTGAGTTAAAATAACTCCTTTTTAGAGTTATTATAACTCCTCTAAAATAACTCCACCTTGGAGAGTAAATTTAACTCTACTCAAGGTGTTATTTTAACTCCTTGAAATTTACTGTGTA
>JAHPZR010008219.1:0-5000 GCA_019787425.1 Platygyra sinensis
ATATATTTCATGGAAATTTGCTCTTCCATGACCGACTACCGCTAACAAAACAAAATGGGTGTTTGTTGTTCATTTAAGTCGCCAGTTGGTGGGCAGTGTTCCTTTGATCGAAGAGACAGAAGTCAGTCTATAGAGAAAGTTCCACTGCTATCATGTAGTGAAGATATAACGCGGCAATTCCAAGATGTGAAGAGTGAAGTGGACCTGATTCTTGCTCGTGCTGCGATGTTTATCGTGCCACAAAATGTCAATACCACGACGATTTGTCCATCACATAGTTCATCCCTTGGACTTCCCTGGATAAGGGGAACCGAGAGGTGCAGAGTCCCTCCAGAAATTTCAGAGCATAGAAAGGCCAGAGGGAAATGGCCTGAAGTTGACCGCGGAATAAACAAAAACTTTTCCCAGTTTATCATGAAAAGAACGGTACATTTGGTTCACGTCGGATCAGATAGATATTTTGATGTCCCTGCCTTGTTAATACTCTTTACTTGTATGCAAACATTTTGACCAAAAATCTTAAAGTGTCTTTATCTTTGAGGGGAGGGGGGGGAATGTAATGAAAAATATCGAATAATTTTTTGCTGAAATACTGTTAGCATACGGACTGAGTCGCGAAGAACCGGACGGTAGAAATATTTGGCCAGATGTCCGTTTGTCCTAAAAGAGAGCGAAGATACTCCCGTTCGGCCCGACCTCAATATTATGAAATATTTAAATATTTAATGATATCACCTTTGCTGAACAGGATTCTGGTGAGAAGCTGTTGCGAACTGCACACACGAAGTATGGGTGGGACTCAAGGGGAGACGAGTTACTGGTGGAGAGGCTCCAAGCCCTAGAGCCTGATTACATGAGCCGGACTGGTCCGGTTAGCCGGGCTGCTTCACTGTGTCGAGATTACTTTCAGCCCGGTGTTAAATGAGGCGAGCCAGCCCGGTTGATGGCTGATGCGATGAACCCGGGAGACCGGAGCGAGCTTGATTTTGGTGTGACGAAGGGCTAATGTGCCGGGCTGGCCGGCCCGGCAAACGCGATTACATAGAAAAAACTAAGCGCCGCGATACCAGGATCTCGGCTAGCTAGGCTGGCCCGGTTGTCATGTAATCGCAAATTTCAGACAAGTAGTGAACGGCGTTAATAATGTCACTTAGTTGATCAAACAACCAAAGTAGAAAAGATTGATTTTTTCCCAGTATGACTGAAGCGCAAACGCAATTTCTTCCTCGACTAATTCAGTTCAAGAAATTCCGGGTTTTCTAGCTGAGTTTGAGCATATTGTGTCGGTACAAGAGCTTAGATGCCGTCACACAGTTACCAGTTTATAGAATTTATGGTATTTCCA
Source organism: Platygyra sinensis (assembly GCA_019787425.1). Taxonomy (NCBI): domain Eukaryota; kingdom Metazoa; phylum Cnidaria; class Anthozoa; order Scleractinia; family Merulinidae; genus Platygyra; species Platygyra sinensis. The sequence continues at coordinate 1,346 of JAHPZR010008219.1, forward strand.
CTTGACTTCATTTGTCAGTCAATCATTCAATTGCCATAAACCATAGAGGATTTCCGGGGAGGGGGGTACTCCCTATAATGGCCTATACGGTGAGGCTCCGCCCGAAAGGGGTACCTTTTTTAGTCTGCAGGTATATAAAAGGGTAGAGATTTCACAAGTTGAGGTATATCAAAAGGGTAGTGAAAACAGTCATTTAGGCATTTAAAAGGGCCTTTAATTATAGTATTTCGAATAGACGCCCCTTACGGCTGTATCAGTTTATTTATTAAACACTACATGAAATTGAGAACAAGACTTCAAAAAGAAGGTATGTGAAAGGGGTACTTTATTTCAATAAAAGGTATATAAAAGGGGTACCTTTTCTGCCAAAATGGTATATAAAAGGGTAAGGGGTTGGACCTCGGGGCGGAGCCTCCCCGTTTTAAACTTTGTTAAGTAGCCTCCCGGGAGAGGATTGGTTAAGTGTATGTCTAAAACTGCTACTGTATTGTAAGTTATCAGTGAAATTAAAAAAGAAAAAAGTTCTATTTGTTAGTATTTTTTATTTAGCTTTGGAATTTTATTTGTGTAATGCTCAACAATAAGACTTGAAATGTTAACTGTGTTAACCAATGAGTATTATTAGTAGAAATTTTGCTGATATTCAATGAACAAAGAAAAATTAATAAAATTCTCAAACCTATCAAACACATGCACAAAACCACAACGTTTTACTTATCATCATCTCAAAACAATTGGTTGTTAAAATTTAAACTATTTATATTTCTTTTTTTTTGGTAGCCGCTTCAGTACACGTCTATTATTTCTATTTCTGTATTGTAACCGTTTTCTCCATTTTTACTTTGCTTCAGTGTTGCCCCTGAAGAAGGTTAGTCATGTCTCGCCATGGCATTAAAAGTTACCCTTTTCGGCCATCATTTTGTTTCTTTGCCTTATATCTACCTTTTTATGGGATATACAATTATATATTGTTATTTCCGGTTTCACTTGTAATAATAATAATAACAATTAAAATAACAACAACAATGATAATAATAATAATAGTATTTATATAGGGGGCGATCTCACGTAAAGTGGTTTTCAGAACGGCCCCGTAAAAAATGTAATGAAAACGTAAAAGCCAAACAAAACAATGCTACTTTAACGAAAAAATATGATATAAGTAAAATATGACAAAATTAAGGCATGCGTTCAAGTAAAAATAGATTCAGTTTCCTGTGTTTCCTGTGTTTCATAACTTAAAAGGTCAGAGCTGCTTGGTATGTGAGTCTTTGCTTTGCCCAGTTTCATTTGAGGGCAGAAAGGAGCACAATGGCATTATTTGTCCAAAATTAAGATTAAAGTCAATGGTTTTGTGAAGGCATCTAAATATAAACACACAGCGATGAAGGTGCCATCTTATTTGCACCCAAACGGTTCTGCTGCAAATCCTAATCAGCTGCTTCTCTTGAGCATTATAGCTGCCTTACAATCCTCAGCAATAGTTAGTGTGAAAAGCTTCGGCGAAGCTGTGCTTACTGGTCTGGGCTGTAACTGAAAGATAGTCCCTGTAAGGAATCTTTTGGATTGAATCTTTTGGATACCTGTGGCTGTTTCAGGCATCTATGTGGAGCGTATAATAGCTCACAAATAAGGAACCGTAATTATGAAGTACTATCCCTGTAAAGATGTAGTAAAGCCTGCCAATTCAATGCTTCAAAACTGATGAGGAAAAAAAGGTCTATAATGGGTGGGAAAAAATGTGTTTGCTTGTCATGACCATCAGCAAAAGCAAGCTCCAATAGCCTCTTAAATAAAGTAATGTCCCGCATGACAGAAAGCTTCATAAGTAGAAGCTGGAGGATGAAAACGTTTTGTGAAACATCTATCTTTTATGACTATTTCGGATTACAGAGCCGAGTTATATACTCGTTTGGTGATAGCGCAGAGCCTAAAACAAACAAGAAAGTCACACGTAAAGAGAAAACAATGCGCAGCTAAGAAACGTGATAGAGAGGTGTGCCACAGAGTTCACACTATCAGCTCATTTCGTAATTTGTCCTTCTTGTTGGGTTTGTCAAGACCGTTTTTACAGAGGGTGAATTGCCATCTGTGCTCACACTCTTCAGTAATTAGTATAGGTAATCGCATGATTTCCAGTGCAATTTGGAATAAATAAGGACGAGCAACTTTCTAAAGGCTAAAAAAATTCCAGGAGCCCGTAGTACGAGTGCAATTTGTAGCATTTATTTATTCCAAATTGGATGAGAATATTATGGGATTACTTGATGATAGCATCTTTGAAACACAGATTACTTACAGTGATGAGTGAATGAGGCTAACCGTTAGCCGTAAAACTGGCCAAAACGTTAGCCGTTAGGCCTAAAATATTGAACAATTATTACCGTTGCCGTAAACAATAACAAGCGTAAAATTATATCAACCACTGACGTATAAGATCTCTTGTCAAGACTTTTTCATAATTTAAAGCATAGATAGAGGACATTCCACGATGGCGAGAAGATATGAGTTTTATGCCATCGTGCAAAATCAATATCTCACGAGTGAGGGCAGCGAACAAGTGAGATATTTCCTGCCACGAGAACATAAAATCAATCTTTGAGCCAACTTGTGATGTTTTATTGTCAAATATTTTATTACTTTAACACTTACATTTTAGTGCTTGTATTTACATATTTTATCGTTAGACTTTATCACGCCCCAATTTGTAATTGAACATTCCATTCGATTCTTCTACAACTTGAAAATGATCTCAGGGTATATCGAAACGTCGCTTTGTACTCTAGTTTTTATTCTAAAATGTTTTTCAAAAAAACTGCATCAAACTCAGCATTGTTTGTCAATAATTTGATATTTTATTATTATTATTATTATTATTATTATTATTATTATTATTATTATTATTATTATTATTATTACTATTATTATTATTATTATTAGCATTAGCATTAGCATTAGCATTAGCATTAGCATTAGCATTAGTATAAGTATTAGTATAGAGTGTGTGCAGTGTCACCCAATAAAAAATAAAATCAAAATCCGTGCATTGAATGAAGTAAAAAAATTGAGATATTGTAAACGACAAATAAAGAAGACAGTTATCCAAGTTTAAGGTGTGTGCGTTCTCCCAAAGTTGAGATATTCGTCGAAATGTGCCGCACAAACTTACAGAGCTTAGTATGGGGTCGCCATGTTGGAGGACCTCTTTAGTCCTCCAACATTTCTCCCAGTAAATAGCGTAAACATCCGGAACTTACTTTGGCTATTTAGTGGACTGATTATCTGAACCGAACCAAAAAATATTTACAAAAGTACTTTTCCTGATACATGGCTAAAAATCACGAGATAAGTGTACATTTTTCTACAAATGAGATCGTAGGGTTATGTCACGCACCGCCATAGCTTCGAAATTCAAAATGCACTGGTTTCCAAACGAAGGACGCTATTGAGCTGGAAAGTTGTAAACAGCCATAAATTTGGTACTTCTTATGCCTGATGAGGATAAAACCTTTAGTGGCTTTTTTGTTTTGGATTTGAGAATTTGATGACGTCAGGTGCACACACTCTATTAGTCAGGAGGGAGGGGGTGACTCTATTGTTTTCGAGTATCTGTCAGAGACCGATTCATCACTGCCAGAGTGACGTCACATAGCAA
>JAHPZR010008219.1:10000-15000 GCA_019787425.1 Platygyra sinensis
TAAACTTTGCCAAAAGTTGCGTCATGTTTATCAAAACTGGGTAAAATTAAAAAAATAACCTTTCCGTTTTTTACTAAGGCCCTAAAGCTGTAATTAAGGGTGTTTTAGGAGGTCATACTGTCGCGTTGGTAACCTATTGTGCCACATAAATAACAACAACGTGCTCACCAGTGATTGGGAAGTTTTTTGAAATCATGGTTGTAGCATCAAGTGATAAAGAGTGGTTATACATAGCCAGAAATTCCGAACCGTAACCCCCCGCGAAGCGTGACGAAACACTGCCATGTGCTCTGCTCTTATTTATAGGAAAATGTATGGAAATGATCGTTCAATCGATCCCTAAAGAAATTAAGGTAGTTGAGTTTCTTAGCTCGCATCCAAAGTTCTTTCGTTGTGGTAATACCTTTAATTTGGAAGTGGTTTCGTTGCTGGAAGTACTATAATTCTTGCGGTTTTTGCTTTTGAACAATCGCACAATAACTACGAGGATCCGCCATACTAACCTTTTAATTTCATGCAAACCATTGAGTCTTTTTGACAGCTTCTTCATCTTGCTAATGAATGGAATCATGTACTCGAATGTGGAACTTCAAGAACACATGTAGTACTTTCAATGTCCATAATATTTGGCCCTCTTCGAGCTGGATATCTTGCGGTTTTTTCATTTAAAGACGCTTGAATTTCCCGAACATTTCTCCGCTTTGTCTGCACGGTTTACATAATTGCTCGCTCCAAACAGTCGATGTACGCGAGCTGTTTTCTCCGCTTCAAGTGAACTTTTCACAACTAAATTTCACCGCCATTTTGAATATGCTTGAAGCTATCTTCCAGGCTTCTTTTGGCAACTTTTTGAAGGAGATAGAGCCTGGGACTTGGATTCCCTTGGGTCTTTTCGTACTGCGTGACATAACAGTCACCGATCGAAAATGATTCTCGATCTGATTCACGGCTACTCAAAACCGCTTGAAAAGCCTTCTTATTCATACAAAATCGAAAGGGAGAACAGAGGAGACTATCGGTAGAGTTTTTAAACAGCTTATTTTGGTGAAATTATCTTTCACCTGCAATAATAAATTCGAAATAATCTTTATGTTCTGCGACTCAAAGTTTGCTTGCCGGCAACGGCGCTGGCGTGACTTGTTTACGAGAAAGCCGTGAGCCAATCACAACACTGAATGTAGCGACCTGTGTAACGCCTCTCATGGTTCGGAATTTCTGGCTATGAATAAAAATCTAAGTGCTAGAAACTGTTTTGAGCCACCATAAGCTTCACCTAGAAGTATATTATTTTGACTATCATTAGCATTAACTATAAAAATTTGTACTTCTCGAAAAAAAGCACAGTTGACATCGCAATTTACCAACTGAATACCGTACAATAAAAAATTTAGTTTCCTAGCGTCGCTGCTCCATGGCCACGTTTCCAATCACCGAGAATATTTGCAGCTGGTTAGAGAGGGCATGACGTTGAGTGGCAGATCTTGGACGAAACAAAGAAAAGTGTTTCACCGATTCAGAGCCATGACCGCACTCGCAAATAGGCGACGCACAATGATTAACTTACAGCTCAAGTCACAAGGTACGTAGGCTTACATTTTTGGGCACAATATATCGAATTAATCGGTAAACGATTTCTATATAGGACATATGAAGACCTGTGGTCTCGGTTGTCTAGGATGGCGGCAACTTACAAGTACCTGGGCATTCTTGAAAACTGTATAAATATCATTATTCCAAGAAGGGGATGCCGCACTAAATTCGTGATTCCTTGGGCCTTACGCAGTCTCGAACGATAGAATTACTTCGCCACTGTCTTCGTTCCAGACCACTGTCGGTGATCGGTACGATGCTTTCGCTGAACGAACCTTCAGTTTTTGACCGATACCCGGCTGTGCTACTAGAGGACTCGGCTCTTTGTCGGCTTCTGAAGAGTTTGTAAAGTTTACGAAACGCCCGTCTATAGCTGCGATTGAGGCAGCTGTAAATAATAGGATTAAGGCATGAACTCGCATACTCCATCCATTTGATTACGTTTAATAATGAGCCAGGCACTGGGCATGACTGATCATAAGCGTAACAAAGAATAATAGCAAAAAAAGGCCCCCAGCAGAACACGAACAAACCAATCAAAATGGCGATAGTCTTGGCCGCTTTAACGTCTTTTGCATAGCTCAGGCCCGTCCGCAAGCGATGTACTTGTTGTTTAGCAACGTGATAGATCCTTGTGTACATGATGATCATTATGGTCAGAGGGAGGAAGAAGCTGGCGCAAGCGATGAAATGCATATAACCTTGTTTAGTGTGCCAGCTTGCTAATCGAAGCCCCGAGACCAATATTGCATATAACCAAACAAAAATAATCATAGCAACAGCTCGCACAGAAGTCATAACATTAGGATACGAAAAGGGATCTGTGATAGCAGCATGTCGGTCAACTGAAACAGCGGTGAGGTTCATAATTGAAGCGGTCCCACACAGAATGTCCATACAGTTCCAGAACGTTCTCAGCTGCTGACTGAACATCCAGCGATTTGAGGTCACCTGTAACGCGCACCAGAAGGGCATCGCTACCATGGCAACCAATATATCGGCCGCACTGAGACTGACAACAAAGTAATGGCAGACTGTTCGGAGTTCTTCAAACAAATAAAAATTGATACAGACAAGAGAATTTCCAATTAACGTGCAAATTACCAGAAGGCCTCCTAAAAGGGCTGCGAAGATGTGTTCAGTATCGGTATAAACGGCTGTCTCTGATTGGTCGCTGGTATCTATAGATGTGTTCATTTTGTTGGGTTGCCGCCTCTGTTTGTTTCACCTGCAAAATAAACATTTCCATAGGAAGGCTATTTTGGCTGTCATGAAAAATGTCAATAATTTAACGTTCCATTGATGACGAAACTACACATCAATGTTTCAGCAGTAATAGATTTGTTTAATTTATGGCTGAGATGGTTGATAGTTTGGTTGATATTGAGAATATAATGGGATGAACATTATGAACTTAGCTTCCAACATGATTCAGTTCAACTAAGTTCAGATCATTCATTCAGTTCAGCCGAACTAAGCCGCTAAAACATGTTATTCCTGTTCTTTTAAAATCTTCAGACTATCATGGTTATTTTACATAATGGCAAAGTAACATCTCAGGACGTGGAGATATGATATTACGACTACTCATGGGTGTGCGAGAAACTTCTCTGACGAGGAAATAACTTACCTCTCTTGATAAGAAGCTGGTTGTGCACATGTGTTAGCCCAAGTCTAATAAAAGAAAATCGGCTAGAACGTTAACATGCACTGTCCTTACCTTAACAATGTATGATGATTCTATTGAGTTTCTGCTTCCGCGTTCAACGACAAATGGCAAAACGCAATTAGCAAAATCCTGCTTGCGATGTAAACGGATTTCAATATTACAAAACAACTAATTATTAGCATATTGATGTAGCTGCTTCTGGCGAGAGGTTAATTTGTCTTTTTACACATTGCGTTTGACCACGATTGGCGAACTGCAGCTTTAACCTCTCCTGAATATTTTATGTCAGATTAATTTTTCACCAAACCTAATGATTATCAGGAAAAACAAGTCGAAGGGTTTTTAAAAAAAAAAAAACAAAAACAAAAACCTCAATACTTTGCATGTGAACGTAACTAAATCGTTTTCGTTGTTTCTCCGCAATGCACTTAACCAAGACTGTTAAGACTAAGCCATTGAAAGTTTAATTACACTGCTGTAAAACACAGAAGGTTGTCATGGTAACCACCTTTTAATTATATATACCAATGCCACTCCTTTTGAGCAAACTTAAATATTTCTTCAGTGTACAGCACGTAACAAGGCAAAGAATTCACACAAAATGTCTGTGGAATATCGTTAAAGTGCTCTTCATATTAATATTTGATATTTAAGCATCTGCCGGTACAGAAGAACAATGAGTGGCATCTTTTTCAGGAAGCAGTGATTATTTTTCATCCAAGCGTATTTTCTAACCTCAACCCCAGAGCTTCTCCTTCGTCCTTCCTGACTCAAATTGATTTAAAATAGAACTGAATTCGTTACGGGCTTATTTGCCTTGGTGAATCATGTGTTTCATTCACAGCGTATCGGCCCGACGAAATAATTGACAAACAGAGGACACAATCAGCAAGTGTAGTAAACATGAACATGACCCAATGACTTGTGACACGCATAAATATTAGAAATTACAATATGCTTGTGCCATATACTACGAAGCTGTAGAGTACACCATAGAGAGTTTGAAGTTTAACTAGTCATACCATGAGGCATGCAATTCAATTTTCCGATCATATAAAAGCCTTTAAAAAAAACGCTACGCCTTTAAAAACTGTTTAAATAAAAAAAGAACAGTACCTCCTAGTCTGAAAACAGCCGTTCTTCTTCCCTCCTGACCCGTATGGCGTTTCGCGAAACTTCACTCGGGCCGGGAGGGAAGAAAGATGGTTCTTTTGCAGGATTGGCATTGCTCTCTGCTCTTAAGGTAATTCCCTTGAAATAAAACTGACAATAGATTTTCGGAAAAAATCTGAGTCCCAGATGGGATTTGAACCCACGACCCTCCGTGATCTGGTCGGATGCTCTAACCACTGAGCTACTGGAGACTCTATGGTGAGCAAGTCTCGAATGGATCCGCATCGCGCAGTTATACAGCCAAGTAATGACTGGCACACATAAACTCACTAACAGCGTCACGCTGTCACATTAAAGCATATCAGAAGTTCAGTGGTTAGAGCATCCGACTAGATCACGGAGGGTCATGGGTTCAAATCCCATCTTGGACTCGGATTTTTTCCGAGGTCTCCATAAATTCAATATCATGTTGTTGTTATTTCATCTTTGATAGATTTTCGTTCAAACTTTGCCCACTGAATATTTATATTTATCGTACGAGAAATTCAATTTTGAAATAAAAAATAGGGGTGCACATGCTCATTAAGGAGCACTAAAGCATTGAAAATGACCCATTTTGGCATTATTT